>ML805677.1:192102-248506 GCA_009831015.1 Picea engelmannii
TATATATATATATATATATATATATATATCAAGGAGATCTAGTATTAGGATCATATTGTGTTATGAAGTTTATATCATTTAAAGGAGGTTTCCCCCCTCGAAGTGGAGTGAATTTTATTGATTTCTTATCATTTTTAAGGCTTGGGTCATAACATTTGGTATCAGAGCTCAAGGTCTTGGGGTTTCGCTGCTACATCTAAGACACCGTGTAATTTTCACTGTAACTTTGTTTCTACAAAGTTTAAGAATAAACCCCTTTAAGTGTATTTAGTAGACGGATCAAGGTATGTGGGGTTAAAATTTCAGCTCCTGAGGCCCTACAGTTTAGGAGATATAGTCTGTGTAAGACAGGGTTCTGGAATCATCATGAATATAGTCATCACAAAATGTTCACTATAAATATTTTTCTCTAACGTTTCAGAACCTAAAATCTGGATCATATTCACATAAATTATCAAGGTACCAGTGATAAAATGTTCAGCTTCTTGTTCATCCTACGTTTGTATATACACCCAGTGGAAGATAGGGTATCTGACTAGTCCCGTTGATAGTCTCAAACAAGTTTTTTGGATAAAATAGTCATAACTTATTCCTAGAGTACCCAAATTGAGTGAGACCTGTTGCATTGGAGAGTGTACAGTCTGTAGTATCTGGGGTACAAATTTCAGAATTGTATATCTATTATTTTGTGTGGGTAATGATATACAAGTGAGATCTCTTGGAAAGGCCAAAAATCAGCAAGGTGTGGAGAAGTTACCATAACTTCCATTTGGCACATCCAATTTTGGTCAGACCTGTGGAATTGGAGAAAAGAATTTTCATATTACTACAGGTCGAAATTGCAGACTCAGAAGGACCAAAATTTTAGAGATACACCAGAAGAAAGGTCAGCCAAGAGGAGAAAGTCCAAATTAAGGTTTTTAAATGTACGTAACTTACAATTGGCATAATTATTTTTGGAATATTTGTTTCGGGTGATTTAAAATTTGTGATATATATAGAATAGAGGAGTATTATTATTATAACTCCATATGGGTCCAAAAAAGGTGACAACACCTATTAAACCTCCATAAGTCTCATCTATGACTCAAGAATAAAATGAGAACATACAGAACAAGTTGTCCAAACTGGAGGAACAAATTAAGCATGTGAGTGAAAAGTCTAATAATTGGGTAAAATCACAAAGACAAATTCAAGTAATGGAATGGAAGATGGTTGGCATGGAAAAAAATATGGAGGGTATAAAAAACAAGATGGATGCCATGGAAAATAAGAGTGACATAAAAAAAGAAATACAAAATTCCATGAAGGAAATGCAAAATATGTCTTTCCTGATATCTCAAGCCATAGATGGGAGATTCCCTAAAGGAGACATCAAAATGGAATGGACTCATGAAAATAAAGGTAGTACTCATGTTGAACAAACTACCAATAATAAACCATTTAGTGAATCTAACTCTAATTGTGGAGTTAATGCTGGTGGGGTCCATAAATTCAACTTTCCCAAAATTGAATTAAAGAAGTTTGATGGTACAGAGGTATTTACTTGGGTGAACCAAATAGAGAAATATTTTGAACTACATAATATTATGGATGATAAGAAAAGGATTCATGTAGCGACCTTGAACTTTGAAATAAAACTATATCAATGGTATCAATGGATAGTGAAAAGGAAGCCCCCTTTATATCACTACACTTGGGGTATATTTACAAGAGACTTAGAAGCACAACATGGGAAAGTTTGGGAACAAGACTACTTCAGTCAATTGAAAAGAATCAAACAGTTAGGTGATATTGAAAAATATAATTCAGAATTCCTGGTACTGGCCACAAGGGTGGATAACCTAAGTGATGAACACTTGATGGAAGCTTACATGGGTGGATTAAAAGAATACATTAAACATGAAATTTTCTTAAGACAACCTACAAGTATTATGGAAGCTATGAAAAATGCTCGTCATATTCATGCCAAAAATAAGGCTACACACAAGTATAGCATTGGAGGAAAATATTGTTTTGGGAGTCATAAGACAACCATATCTCAACCAACAAGGTTGACACCTCAAAAAATGGATGAAATAAGAGCAAACACACTATGTTTCAATTATGACAACAAGTACAGTAAAGGGCATAAATGCGGTGAGAATAAATTATTCTACATAGACTGTGAAGAGGAAGAAGATAGTTTACCTAAACCAATAAGGTTGAGACCTCAACAAATGGATGAAATAATAGAAAAAGGACTATGTTTCAATTGTGACAGCAAGTACAGTAAGGGGCATAAATGTGATGAAAAGAAATTATTCTTCATAGACTATGAAGACGAAGAAGATCAAGAATTGGAACCATCACAAGACCCAATTCTAGAAGAGACTACCCCAACAATATATTGTCATGCTTTGGACAATATCACTACTCCACAAACCCTCAAGATACAAGGATACATCAAAAAGAAAAAAGTAACAATATTGATTGATTCAGGTAGCACCCATAATTTCATCAATTACAAATTAGCAAAAGATCTCAATTGTTTTGTATATCATGCACCAGAGTTTCAAGTAATGATTGCAGATGGAGGTACCATAAATTGTTCAGGGAAATGTCATAGTATTAAGATCAACATGGGGGAGTATCTTCTGGATAGCCCCATGATTTCCATCCAAATGGGGGGGGTGTTGATGTTGTATTAGGGGTCCAGTGGTTACAATCACTGGGAATAGTGGCCTTTATTTTCAAAATATTTTTATGAGATTTTCCTCAAATGGAAAGGAAATTGAGCTTAGTGGTATCCAAGGGAAACCCTCTAAAGTGATAATCTCTAATAGAATGGAAAAATTACTAGAAAATGGACACCATGGTGTAATTGTACAATTGTGCTCACTTGATGTTAAAACATATATATCCTCAATTCCTTCAAATCTCCAAATAATTATCAACAATAATTCTAAGGTATTTGGTGAAATTCCTAAGGGTCTTCCACCTACCCGAGACCATGACCATGCTATTCATTTTCAGCCAAGAAGTGTATCGCCTAACATTAGGCCTTACATGTATCCATATGCACATAAGAGTGAGATTGAACGCATGATCCAGGAAATGTTAGAGGCCAGAATCATTCAACATATCCAAAGTTATTTCTCTTCACCAGTAGTGTTGGTTACAAAAAAATATGGCTCATGGCGTATGTGTCCAGATTATAGACAACTCAAAAAAATAACCATCAAAGATAAGTTTCATATCCCTGTCATTGATGAATGATTAGATGAATTACATGGAGAAACATTCTTTACTAAGTTGGATCTTCATTCGGGATATCATCAATTCAAAATGAGATAGGAAGACATTCCTAAAACATCTTTTAGAACACATGAGGGTCATTATGAATTTTTGGTTAAGCCATTTGTACTGAATAATGCACCGTCAACATTTCAAAGCTTGATGAATTCTATTTTCAAGCCCTTCCTTAGAAAATTTGTGTTAGTATTTTTTGATGACTTACTAACCTACAACAAATCTTGGGAAGAGCATGTACAACATGTTTACAAAGTATTACAACTATTGGAAGAGAAACAACTTTATGCAAAGCCTTTCAAGTGTTCCTTTGGGGTTCAAGAAGTGGAATATTTGGGTCATATTGTATTTCATGAAGGTGTAAAAGTGGACCCTAACAAAATTAAAGCTATAAGGGAATGGCCAATTCCCAAAATCTTGAAGAAACTTAGGGGATTCTTAGGATTGACAAGATATTACTGTAAGTTTGTCAAGAACTATGGTCAAATAGCAACACCTCTAATGACATTATTAAATAAGGAAGCATTTTCTTGGAAAGAAGAAGCAACAAAATATTTTGAAAAACTTAAGGAGGCTATGTGTACAACTCCCGTCTTGACCACACATGACTTCAAAAAAACATTTATTGTGGAGTGTGATGCCTCGGGTCATGGAATTGTTGCAGTTTTAATGCAGGAAGGAAGGCCCATTGCCTTTGAAATAAGACAAATTAAAGGAAAAAACTTAGTCAAACCCATTTATGAAAAAGAAATGTTGGCCATAATACATGTAGTTCAAAAATGGTGCCCCTACCTAATAGGAAGACACTTCAAGGTCAAAACAGATCATGACAGTTTGAAGTACTTTTTGGAGCAATGATTATCTTTAGAAGAGAAACAAAAATGGGTTACAAAGATGTTGGGTTATGACTTTGAAATTATATACAAAAAAGGAAAACATAATGTTGTGGCAGATGCCCTTTCCAGGAAAGAAGAAGAAACAAAAGGTTCACTATGCACTATTTCTAGTCCGCAATCAGATTGGGTGGAAGAAGCAAGGATAGAAAGGAATCAAGATCAAGAGGTATGCAAGATCATTCAAAAACTACATGAAGACCCTATTTCAGTAGAAATGTTTGTATGGAAGAATGATTTTTTATGGTATCATGATCTCCTATACTTATGTAAGAATTCCCAACTCAAACAGAAGATCCTTCTAGAATTGCACACTTCTCCTATAGGGGGACATTCAGGATTCTTGAAAACATACCACAGGGTTAAGAGAGATTGTTTTTGGGAAGGTCTTAAAAATGATGTTCAAAATTTTGTCTCAGAATGTCTAGTCTTCCAAAAGAATAAGGGAGAGACAATCAAGACTCTAGGTCTCCTAAAACCATTATCTATACCAAGCCAACATTGGGAAGAAGTTTCCATGGATTTTATTTTAGGTTTACCAAAATCAGAAGGAAAGACCATCATCATGGTGGTAGTGGATTGACTAACAAAGTATGACCATTTTTTCTCTCTTTATTATCCTTTTAAAGAAATCACAGTAGAAACAACATTCATGGAAACAATTCAAAAACTACATGGAGTCCCCAAGATTATTGTAAGTGACAGAGACCCAATTTTCACAGGAAATTTTTGGACTGAATTATTTTCTTTTTTGGTACTCAATTGGCTTATAGTTCATATTACCACCCTCAATCTGATGGGAAAACTCAGATTGTGAATAAATGTATAGAATTATATCTTCGTTGCTTTTCATCTGATAAATAGACACAATGGGTCAAGTGGTTTCCCTTAGCGGAATGGTGGTACAACACATCCTTCCATACTTCATATAAAATGTCCCCATTTCTGGCACTTTATGGATATCATCCTCCATCCATCACATCACCCTTGAAAGGGAATACAAAGGTTCGAGCAGTGGAGGACCACATAGGGAACCAACAAGAGGTCCTAAAACTGTTGAAGGACAACTTTGTTATGGCACAAAATAGTATGAAACAACAAGCAGATCAACATCACAGGGAAAGGGAATTTGAAGTGGGGGATTAGGTATTTCTAAGGCTACAACCATACAAACAAATGTTCCTAAAGCAACAAAAGAAGGAAAATAAACTAGCACCCAAATATTATGGCCCCTATAAGGTTTTGCAAAGGATTGGAAGTATGTTTTACAAATTGGAGCTGCCTCCATCTTCACGTGTACATCCAGTATTCCATGTTTCTTTCTTAAAGAAGGTTATCGACAACAAGATCCCAGTCCAAACAAGTTTACCAGAGCTCAATGAAGAAGGGAAAATCATACTAGAGCCAGAAACAATCCTTGAAACGAGAATTTAGCAGCTGAGAAATTGAGTAATTACATAATACCTCGTCAAATGGAAGAACCTACTAGTGGAAGAGGCGAGATGGGAAGATGAGTTCTTCATGCAGAAACATCTGTGGTTAGACAAGTGTTGAGGACAACACTTGTTTGAAGGGGACGAGAATGTTCAACCTAGAAAATCCCCATGATATGTATACAACCCCTTATTATGCCCTAGATAGTGAATTATTACATTTCTAGTAGGTCAGCTAGAACCCTTCTTTGCACCCTTTCATTGTAATTGTAACCCCTTGTATCCTATATATATCAAGGAGATCTAGTATTAGGATCATCTTATCTCATATCATATTGTGTTCTAAAGTTTATATCTTGTAAAGGAGGTTTCTCCCTCAAAGTGGATTGAATATTATTGATTTCTTATCATTTTTAAGGCTTGGGTCATAACACAAAGATTGTTAATGGAGTTCGGCAAGGTTGCCTACGTCTTTGGGCCTTTGTCTCAGTGGGGGAGGATTTATTATTAATATTAAATGCTTCAAAATACATATTAAGTACATCAAATGGATTACAAATTGGTCTGGTTGTGTTCTGCTCGAACTCAAGAATCCAACACAACTGATGACACTGAAAAAGGTTAAGCATAGCTCCCGGAAATGGCCTCCAAAGTTCACTTCCTCAATGGCTTCCCTGCATAAAAATGGCTTAAGCTTCACAAAATATTCAAAATTCTATTGTTTCTAAACCTTCTTGGACTGTCAAAAAAGCTCTGGTTTATATAGATTTTTGGTTGGGGATCCTATCCCAACTTCCTCCCAAGATCTAGCCTCAAAAAGGGCTACAAATCCTCACTTTTTGGGCCTAAATCCACAAAAATCAACACAATTAACAATAAAATTCCAAACTATAGGTAAAAACCCAAAAATTGGCCAAATATGGGCATGTGCCCATCTGTCTTTGGGCTCCAGGTCATATGGGTGGTCCATGTGTCCAAGTGTTAGGCACTGCCCCTTAATTTCTAGCACCTCATTATATGCATGGTCCATGTGGTTGAGCGTTGGTTAGCCACCTATCACGCCCCCCTTTCTAGCTCCAGGTATAGCGCCCCTGGTCACGTGGAGGGATACTCTGGTCTACAGGTATCCCCCGCCAACTAGGGCTTATCCCCAAACATCCACAGAAAGTCAACTTAAATATAGTATTTTCCATCTGTATAAAAAAGAACCAATGTAGACCATGTGGTTGGCGCGGGGTTTGTGAAGACATTGCTCGCCCGAAGGTCCGGGGTTCAAGCCCGACAAAGTTGAATTTTTTTTTATTTGTCCCTCATTGGCCTCATTCGGGGTGCCACATGGCACCTTGTGATTGGGCCACATGTCTCCTCTGGATTGGATTGTACCAAACTAGTCAACGCACAGTCACCTTGCTAGTCATCTTGCCGAGTTAACGTCATATGACACGCGTCATGCTCAGGGATTGCCACCTGTCGCCATGTCATCTGCCATCATGTCATCTGTACTTCCACATGTCAAACTATCATTGGGCCGCATCATTGTACGGACTGCCACATCAGCATCCATACAGTCCACGTGTCCAATTCGTATTGTGCCAACTCAACCCTGAAAACGCCAAATCTATCTAACACGTGTCACCTCCTAGTGTTGCCACATCAACATGATGTCATGCTGAAATCATCTACCACGTACTGCTGACATCAGCAGTTCAACCTTTGATTGTTGACTTTGACGTTTTTTTCTTGTTTGGAAAAAAGTTTAGATCACCATAACTTTTGCATACGGTGTCTATTTTCGAAAAAAAACATACCGCCAGAATCGACACGATGAGCCCTACTCGATGGTGGTGGTTTCATCTGATTCTGAGAAATTTGATTTTTAGACCTTTCTAGATCCATTTGGATCAACCACTCATGCCAAAGTTTTCTCAAGTCATTGCTATGAGCAACAAAAACTGATGGAAACTATGATGAACCAAAGTTGTCGAATTTGTATAACCTAGTAATATCATCAACAATTCTAGTTGCTAGGACATGTTTAGGATCTTTTAAATCCTTGATTACAACTTGGTGAGGTGAAAGATCTATGGTTTTACCTTCACTTGAATGATTGATTTGATATATTGATGGAAGGTTGCATGAAAGACTGGGAACACATAATACATCATTGAAATGGCCATTATTTTCCTAAACTATTCCAGACCCTACAACACTAAGAGATCTATCATCACCAAAAAATATTTGTTTGGTGTTACATTCATTAAGAGTAGAAAAAATGACTTTATTCTTATCCATATGATAACATGCTCGAGAATAAATAAACCACTCATCAAAAGAAGAAGTATATGTTTCATTGAAGGAGAAACTAGAAGCAGGAAGTGCATGTCCATGAGAATAAGAGTTAAAAGAAGAATAATCAATATTGATGTCGTTCTTCTTCATTGTTGTTTCTAAGACTTCCATATTCTTAAAACATTTATATTCAAGATGACCATCTCACCTGCAAAAGTTGAAATGTATTTCAATCTTCTTACTTTTAGATTTTTATCCTTTGTCACCATTAGGAGTAGAGGTTTGATGAGAGGGTTTGGGACCCTTGTTTTTCTTGTTGGTGTGGAAAGGATGTTTCTTCTTGGGATGCTTGTATTTATGTTTTTGTTGAATCACTAAGACTTTGTTAGATGTACCTATAGTGTTGATCACTCCAAGTTGCAAAAGATTATGTTTCTCTCTAATCAAAGAACCACAAGAAAGACTCAAGAGTGGGGGTTTGGTAAGAACTCCCTAGAGCTTCTATTGTGTCATAAAAGGTAGATACAAAGGCAAAATATTCACTACCAAGCTTAACAAGACTACCATATATATATGCATCGATCATCCTTCATATCTATTTTATAGTCTTTACATAAAATTCTAAGTGCTTTGAATTTAGATAAATAATCTTAAATGAAAGGAAAATCATTGGGAAATAAATTCATTAAGTGATTTTCAATTTGGTGGGCTCAAATCACATTGCGTTTACCAAACACGGCTTCAAGATTTTCCCAATCTTTATCTGGGTCATGAATTCCTTGAAGGTAAAACCTTAAATCAATATATATGGACATTCCAGTTAGTCCACATTTTTCATCATTCTTATTATCCCATTTGGATTTATTTTCGGTATCAATGGGGGCTTGTTATTTTCCCAAGGTAATATGGTACAATCCTTTACTTCTCAGTACATCCTCCATATGATATTTCCATGAGAAGTAGTTGGTATTGGTAAGAAAAATATCACTTGATTAATACATTATAAAATATGCAAATAATATGGATTCAAAAGTTGAAATTGATGGTCCTTCTCTAACTTTTCTTATAAGCTCACTTTTACAAATAAGTTACTTATGAAGTGGCCCACTTTTATAGAATAAGTGGAAAAGATTTTTATAATGAAGTTAAAAAACTTAAAAATGAAAATATTAAAGTTATTTTATAGTGATTCACTTTTATAAGTTAAGTAAAATGTGTAAAGTTATAAGATAACTAGAGTTTGCATGAACTTTTTCAAAAAGTAACTTTAAAAAGTGACTTGAACTCAAGACCTCTTGTTAAATAAATCAATGTTTAACAAAGTGAGGTAGTGAAAAACAAATAATAATTCTAAAGGAGGAAGGGGGTGTTGCTGGAGCTTTGCCTCAAAGTGCTTGCTTACCTCAAAAACCTTTGTTTCCGCATGCTCATAGAAAAAACAAGCGAAATTTTGGAAAAAAAATTACGAATCTCAACAACAATGGGGTTAGATCATGGTTAGCTTACCCAAAAAATGAAATTTTTCTCTTTGTTTCTGATTTGCTAGGATTACATACAACACAAAGCAAAGAGAATACACAGAAAATAAAATACTTCATGCTATGTTTTTTATCTACTAACATCGCACAAAGCACACAATAAAGAACATACATAGACCAAAAAGAGTAACAACTTGGAAATAAAAATAGAAAACCGAAATATTAACTCTTTCTCTCTCTCTCTCTCTCTCTCTCTCTATATATATATATATATATATATATATATATATATATATAAAGGGTGAATTCGGGGTTTATACCTTCGCATTTGACTAAGATGGACATATATTGGGAAAATAGAAACCTTTTCGAGTGAAACAAAAAGTGTTTCTAATTGATAGAAGGACTCTAGATGCAATAGAAGATTCCTCTCACACCATAAATGCAACACCATGAATTCAAGATATTGATCTACAATGGGAGTGGGTCTTCAATCGGGATTTGATACCATGCTCGACAAAATAGGGTATTCCAACATAGAATGAACACCTTCAGTGACCACTCACACAACCAAATCAAATATCAATACACCGATGTTTTTTCGTGGTTAAAACCCTCAAACAAGGAAACAGTCCACGGCCCCATCCAACATGGCCACTTGAGGCAGTATATTAATGCAAAAGAAAAATATTTTACAAGAGATATTCTCACAATAAATCATCAACAAATGACCCTCCATACTCTTTAAATAGAAATCATGGACCATCCAGGTTTCAAGCCATGGATTAATGTAGTCATTGTGATCGAGGAGAATATGAGTCGTCGGACCACTCTATGTCTAGAACACATCATGATTGTCAGATTACATAAATACAAATGCATACTAATGTATACTAAAGAAACACACTTTTACCTTTAGAGGCATTAAACCAAGTTTATATTAACTAACTTCTAAGAGTTTAAATATCCTATCACTTATACAATATAGTTGTAGGTTCCCTAATTTCAATATATCTAACTAAAAATTTGGTAAAATGTGAAGGATGTTCTTCCCTCATTTACTTACTTTAGGCTTCTCAATTATGGGTTCAGTTATTGGTTCCACTTCTATCTTGTAACATGGAAACAACTCATTGTCCTTCATTTGGAAATGGAATAATCCTTTGTCATATGTTATTATGAATGTAGAGCAATATTCTAATAGCCATACCCATTCCTTATTAGGTTCACATGGTCCTTTTTATATATTGCTAGCTGACTCACTAGAACTATTGTAATATCGTGGTTTTTTCCCTTTGAATGTATTGGACCAAATTGTGTACACATAGATATATTGACAGGAGTTCAGTGATAAATGGCCCCATATGTAATAGATAAAAATGTCTTGTATAAATTCCTAGTGTGGATATCAAGGCCAAAGTGATGTAGGATCATTTTTCCTCCTAAATCAACCTTGTTGAGAAGGCCTAAGGGGGTCTTGAAATTTACTAAAGGGAGTGGGTTCCCTTAATGTATTTTATTATGTTTTCCTAAGTTTGTAATCATATTCTAGAAGGATAGAGATTGTTTTCCCTAATTATGATGTAAATGGATTAATTGAGAAAACTAGTTGGATTTTCCTAAGTATGGAGGATTTGATCAAATGGAGTCTCATTAATTGTATAGGGTTGAAATGTTATTATTGTAATTAGTTCCATATTCTTATGAATTGTTTTGTTGAGATTGAAGTTTAGATTCCATGTTTAAATTGTAAGCCTACGGGTAATAGAGGGATATAGAGAGTAGGCTGAGTGAGAGCGAGAGGATTTGTGTCGAAGGGGTCGAGTGTGTCCAATGACCAACCAATGGCCAAATACAATTTAAATCATTCTAAGAGAAGATGGGTTGTGTAGAGAACCATGTACATAAATTAAGTAAATAGATATCAGTGTGTTATGTTTCTTTCTGTGATTGAGTGGACTTGTGTGTAATGTTTCCCTATAAGTATTGATGCATACATATATGACCCGTAATATTATGTCAAGGTGAATTGCAAGGTTTAGTGAACACAACGGAATGAATCAAGTGATAAGGCGATGATTGGAAAGGGTTTTTATAACCACTCTACCATACTAGATCTCCCAAAGTTATGTTCTGGACGAGCAATTAATTAATGAAAGTTGAAAAGTTGGAGAAGGATTGGTTGGTTTGCAAAGTTCCAGTAACAAACCTCCATCAGATTGGGACTTGAATGAGGTGATCCAATTCGACTTGACATCATGGACAAAGGAGAAACCAGGGTTTCCAAGGTTGCATCAGGCTTGAAACCCAGAAGAAATCGTGACCCTTGATCGTCCTAGATCAACAACAGAGATTCCTAGTCTATCAGAGTATAGACTGTCGGAGGACATAGATGGAGGAATAATTTGATGAGCAGTAGTCCGATCAATAGTGGAGGTGAATATCTAAATGACTATCAGAGTCATTGACAATTGGAAGGCTCATTGGAAGGAAAACTTTGATCGAAGGTGAATATCTACTCAAAGTGAGTTAGATCAACAAATCTACAAGTAGACACATGGTGTTGTTCTATTGAGAAAACTTTCAGATTGATCCTTGTTTCCAAAGCCAAGATTTCAGAGAGTTTATAAAGGGGATTTTTGAAAGGAAATACCCTAACATTTGTTCATCAGATGAAACCCACAAATAATTATGGTTGTTGATCGTTGATCATTCAACAAGATCAATAATCCTAACAGAATACCATGAAGGAGAAGATATTTGAATGAGCATTGATCTGATTTTTCATTAAAGGCGATACCAACAATGAGGATATATTTGGAGCTATCCAGATAGATTGTTCTGGAGAGGACACACTGAAGTTCTTGATGGGAAATAGTTCAAAGCGGTTCCTATTCCATCAAATTCTGAAGGAATTGAAGTGTTCCCAAATCATAGAAGTCTGAATTTGAATCTGCCGAAGTTCAAATCTATCGAAGTGTTATAAATCATTTAAGTACGAGCTTCTCATAGCCTGGATTGGTCTAAGTGGGCTATATCATTAGAGATTGACGATAGTACTCCAATGAGAGAGGTCCAATAGTATATGGAGAGTAGAGTTCGATGCTCCAATAAGAAAGAGTCCAATGAAGACACACTACCACTTGGTCATAACGAGGTGAGTTGATAGTGTAGAGTTGGTGCAAGGTTATAACATATGATTGCATGGAGGACATGGGCTTAGCACCAAGATGAAAAAAATGTTTAGGTTTTTAAAGGGAGATTAACATTGATTTACATAGTGCTTAAGCTAAGCATCTTTGTTTAATACTGAAGGGTATTTTGGTCCCATGTGACAAATTTTGGAGTCGTTTGAATACTAAGGCTACAACATAGTTGATATGAACTCTACTCCTATGAGAATTTGACCTAGTGGGTCATCATCAAGTGGTATTAGATCACATTAAATCTCTTTGGAGTCCTGTAAGAGATATTGGACAAAGTGGAAAGGAATATTGCAGTATAGATATGAATGAGTATTGGTGAGTAAATATGGTTTTCTTTCTTTATATTTATGTTAGTTCTTTATAGAAATTTGTTTTTTGAAAGTAGCAGTAGTAGAGGAAGATATTTTGAAAGTGATTTACAACTAGGAAGTTGTAACAGAAAAAGGAATAGGATATATGTTGTCTTAGTGAAATTGGAAAAGAGAAATAGTAGAAGAAATCTTGTGAAGATTAATGACAATGAACATAGGATATAGATCTAAGAGACAAAGTTCAATAGAGGAACTTTAAGGTTGCAAAATTAAGGTCATTCCAACCGAGGAACAAAGATGGATGTTGAAGAGACAAGAAATCAGAACAAATCTTGTAGGAACTGGTCAAATGTTTTATAAATACTTCTGGTGAATATATATTTATGTTTGTAGGTAGCAACAACAAGAGAAAGGGAATTTATAGCATCCATTACAAATAGTAAAGTCATGACAGGAAGAGGAGGGAAGAAGAAACCTTAGAGGAGAGAAGATTTTGGCAAAAGGACCCTCACAACAAGGATAAGTTGTGATAATTTCCTAAAGAAGGAGGACCAATGCAGTTCTCAAGAGGAAGTGAGTGGAGTGCATTATCCTATAGATTTTAAAGTTGAGGAGCAGGAGTGCTCAGAAGGTTCCAAGAGAGAGAACCTATTATACCAAAAGTTCAAGATCAAGGGAAAGCTTGATTAGGTATTGAGTAGCAAGGTCTAGATACTTGCTACAGAGGAAAGGCTTGATGCAACTCACAATGGGAAAGGAGAAGCTCGTAAAGGGAAGAGATGAATATGACTATTGATATTCATGTCAGAGATTCAGAGAAAATCCATAGAAAAGACCAAGAGAAAGTGGGAGTAATTGGAAGAAATAAAATGAGTCGAGAGGAGTTTGAAATAGATCTTATTGAGTTAAAATAAAGACTCATTATAGTAATGAAGTTTCTATAGGAAGATGAGGAAGACCAAAGATATGGTTGGAAATTGAAAAGGAAGGTTAAGTTGCCTATTGAAAATTTATATGTAAGTAAGATAAAACATAGCTTGAAGCATATATTGGATGCTTGGATCAGAGAAGAAGAAACCAGAGAAGTTGAGTACAGAAATTCCTTCGAAGCAGGACCAACAATTCACTTTTGTGAACTAGAGAAGGGAATAATGCTTGGAGAGTAGGATGAGCTTCAAAGTGTAGACCTCATGGAGAGCTTGGAAAGTTCATTCCAACATAAGGAAAGGATGATAGAAACATATAAAGAGACTCATGGGTCTCATGTTTTTAAAACTAATGAATTGTATGTGATTGCAGATTATACAAGTTATGCAGGTTATGAAGATAGGAAGCCACTAGAAGTTATCATAAAGGATGAGGGAGATGAAGAATTTCCTCATAAGGGATTAGAGGAGAAACATATCCATAAATATGTTACATTAGAAGAAAAGATAGCATTGTCTCATAAAAGATGTGAAATGGAAGATCATGCATGTTCAAAGAGTGTAGGTGTTGAAGTGTAATATCCATGTTTCCCCTAGTTTGTAAATATAACTATAATTGGACATTAAACTATGGAGGAATAAATATGTGTGAATGTTTGATTTGATGAACCTTTGTATAAAAGGGTCAAATTGTGAATTTTATGTTATTAATAGAAATTGAATTTGAATATTTGTTGCGTAACTGCTGAAAGGGGGGAAGTTTGCCAAGATAGACCATGAATTGTATGAGAGATATGGTGTATGGAAACCAAGTATGGTTGAGATGAACCTCACCAGACCAGTGCCTACTGGGAGTAATTTCTCAAATGTGCTCTAACCCAGAAACGAATTACCAATTAGGATGGTAGCTGGAAGGCCATCCTCAAGAGTTAATGAGGAGATGGGGAACATTACCCATTTGTAAGGCTTCTAGGCCTAACCACTAATTGGGATTTAGACCCACGCAACCTTTCCGAGGAAGACAAGAAATTAGGTGATTTGGGGACAAAGACATATGGGAAATATAGTAGAGTAGAGAAAAACACTCTCCCGAGAAGAGAAAAATAAGATACTTTGATTCTAAAGTTGAGAAAAAAAGGTTGAGAAGAAAGCTTGTTTTGGTTGTAAGAAGCCATGGGAATGGTTTCACTACAAGTTGATAAACGAGGTTGATGAGTGACTGAGGAAGTACTTGTGTAGACCTCCTTGCTTGGAGTAGAGAAAAACAGATACCCATTTTATGTGGGAGAAGGAGAGTAACCTTTGTCCCTTGCTGTTGTGGAGAAAAGAAAAAGAATCTCTCTCAGAGAATCATGGTCTAGCTCAGGGGTGGCCAATGGTAAATACGGTAGGAGTGGTTGTGCCTATGGTTGGGAGGAAATAGGCACCCTTTCAGCAGTTGCTTCACATTTTCCAATTCTGATAAGTATTTTCATACTATGTGTATTATATTGGATGTGATGATGAAATGTTTGTGTTTATGATTCAGTCTCTCAATAATTGAACAGTTATTAGAAATTCTCTTTGATTTCTGTAAAATCTTATATCTATGTGATCTTATACTTATCTCAGTTTAATTGTTAGAGAGTCATGGGATGTGAGTCCGCAGGAGAATTGGGGTAGGATCGACTAAAATGTCTAAGTCCTACAAATCCTTTGAAGTTCACCTTAGCATGAATGGGTGTTTCCCTTCAGACTAATCATCCATATGACCGAGGGCTCATGCTTGTATTATTAACCCCTTTTGCTCCAAAAATTAATTTTTGCTTAGCCCCTAAGTTTTCCCAAAGGACCCATATGACTAGGGCTTATGAACCCTGCGCTATTTCGAAAGGAGCTAGCTCATTCGGCTTTGGGACTTCAGGACTTGTGATTCCACAATCCTCGAAAGTAGTCGAAGGCCAAAGTCACGAATCGATGAGGACTGTCGATCTGGGGATCCACTATGAATTGCTCTCAGTTGTTAGATCAGACATAGGAAGGGAGTTGTTAAGCGCTTCAATGAAGTTTTACTTCGAGATATTTGGAATGGTCTGGCACTCAAACTCCTGAATGTTGGAGTCACAAAGTTAATATGGATTGTTGAAACTGGAGGGAAACATGTCCATAGATCAACGATTATCTGGGAGTCTGGGTATTCGATGATATAGGAATGCGTGAGTTTTCCTCGAAGTTCTACCAGTCGGAGTAAATCCTAGACGTAGGCGCTGGCACACGTGGAAACAGATATGACGTGGTCTGGAGGGAAGGTCGAGAGATACACACACCTAACTATTGAATGTTGAATTGTTGAAGTAACCAGGACTGTTGGATGGACGGGTACGTGGAAAATGATCATGTGGTCCGAAGACTTCATACTCTAGAGGATTTTGGCCGAGGGTTTTCAAAGTGTGAAAAACCGATGAAGTCACAAACGCCAGATTAAATCTTGATCGTTGGTTGAAGAGGACACATGGCACAAGATCCGAGAGTCTGAAGATTTATCTCTTCAGGGGATTTGTGTCAAGAGGGTTTGGCAAGCGTCGAAGCCTGGAGAGATTATGTAACGAGAATCGTATATCCAAGGATCCTTCGGGAGCTTCCCTAACCGTTGGATCTCTACCAAGGTCAGCACGACATTGACCACTTCGAGAGATTAGGGGTGGTACAATTCCAACACCACCACAACCATGAGATCTAGGGGTTGCAAAGGATGACCATTTGATCAACGTCTAGTTAATCCCTAATCGTCAGATCTCAGTAAGGATATATTAACGACAGGGAACCATTGCAGGATCTAAAGGATGAATTAACAACTGCATAATTTTTGGTTCCACAATCCCCAACGACTGTCGATCATCACCCATTTCCACATTGACGGAACCCATTGGCTCCTCTGCCAATGTGCATCTCCCATTGCAGAATTCGAGGACGAGTTTAAAAATTGCGATATTAGAGACTCTGAAATCCTTCTTAGCCATCGATCTTCACAATCAATTCAATCACAGTTGTTGAATGGAACCTGTTGAAGCACCAAATTAATGGAGGTCATAGATCCAGGGACTACGTGGACCCTTACTGACCGTGAGATCGAAGGGCTGGGCAGAGATCAGTCCAAGATTTTGTGTCATCCTGACGTCACTCAAGGTGATGTGGACCTATGTACATATGCCATGTGTCACCTAGATTTGTGCATCCATAGACACCATGGACCCATTAGAATATGACATGTGTCACCCCATGTAGGGGCCATGTGTAAGCTCTATCTTGCCACGTGGAGAAATCTCAGGCCCCTTCGTAACTTTGCTAGTCTGAGGCTCCAAAGGAGTGAATATGTTAACCCTCTAGGACTCTCAAAGCCTGAAGTCCCGGAGTAAATCGCGATCGTTGACTGTCGACCACGTGGTGAAATCTCTAGGCCCTTTGTAACTACGTCAGTTCGGAAGTTCTTGAAATCTCTAGGGCACGAGAAATATCTTTGAATCCTGAAGTTCTGAAGCCCCTTTCCAACCATAGGATCTCGACAAATGATGTGGATTGTTGATTTCCCTCCGTTGTTTGGCGATCTGGAAATTTCGTCTTCGGGAGGAAAATTATACAACACCGTTGGAACCCTAGAGCATAGGAGTTATGAAATCCTGAAACCACTGCTAAGTAGACTTTTAGCTCCCGATTTGTATCTCAAGGTCACAAGGAAGACCCCGTTAGGTGGTTTAATCATGTAGGTTGAGATGTAAACTTCGGGTAGCAGAAAAACATGGTTTTTCTTAGTAAGAGATTGGAGTTGAACCAAGAGAAACTAAAAAATTTGACACCCCATCCTTTATATGTTCCTTTAATGGGTTGGGTGTGTGACAAATTGGTGTTATAGCATGGAAACAACACTTGGCCTTCTTGGGCTCATGCACAGGTCACGTAAAAATGTTATTAGAGAACTTATGGGGTAACACCCTACCTTACCCCCTTCTATAAAAAACTTTTCTGAAACTCTATTGAAGAAGAGGAAGAAAACACTCTACTGTTAATAGATATTTTGGAAGTTTGCACTATAGGTTGCTAATATTTCCAAGTAAAGAACTGACTTCACCTTGCAATGATATATGTTGTTCATGAATTGGTAGATTAGTAACTAACAAAAAATGTTTTATCATCACTCAAGAAGTGAGTAAACAATAGGATAACTACAACGTAAAGGATGGTGACACATCAAGAGTTGGGGGAGATCTCCCACAATAGAGAGGAAGAATCCGATGACAGAAGGGAAATGGAAACCCCTCCTTTGGATGAAATTGTGAGAAGCCTCATGGTAGAGTTACAAACTTTTAAGGATGAAAATGAAAGGATGATAAAAGAGCAAGAAAAGAAAATGAAAATTAATGCAATTCTGTTTCAAAACTTGTTAGACATACAAAGGAAGCTACAACATGGACCAACAGTCAGTCAGGTGGACAAACATCATATGAAGAAATCCCAGAGTCCACCTGAGATACGAAATATTGGTCATGAAAGTGACCACACCAGGAGGAGCACCTCAAAGAATGCCCGACATGGAGCTAAGAGACACTCAATGGAGGAATCCTCTGGTGAGGAAATTGACAAATCCAAGGAATCTTCTAGTAGAAAAAATAGTACACATTCCCAAAGGAAAGGAAAGAAGAGGAAGCATTCCAACAGTTATGACCTTGAGGAGTTCCAGAAATCCAAAACACCCATCTTCTATGGAGAAATAAAGAAGGGGGAAGAAGCAAACGTTTGTCTACTTGGCTTGAAGAAGTACTTCAGAGTCCATGATTACTCTGAAAAATTAAAGACACGGATAACCATTTTCAACCTAAATGTGAAAGATTCCATTTGGTGGGAGGACCTTAGGAACGTGAAAGGAATACATGAGAAGGACTTGTCATGGAAAAAAATTGAGAAATACTTCTAGAAGAAGTATCTGTCAGAAAAATACTTTGATGGGAAGACTAAGGAGTTCTATGAACTCAAGCCAGGACAACTCACCATAGATGAATATATAAACAAATTTCTTGAGCTGCTGAGGTATGTGCCCTACATAAAGGATGAAAAAGTGAAGATGTAACAATTTATTAGTGGATTACCTCAGTTCTACCGGGAAAAAATGAGTTTGATGAGCCAAATACCTTAGAAGATACTATCTAGAAGGAAAGGTATTGCTATGAGCAGTTCAAGAACAAGATTGAACCTTCCAAGGATTGGAAGAAGAAGAGTAGTTAAGGATTCAAGAAAAAGGGGTTTAAGACCTCAATATTAAAGAACTATGGGAAAGGTTCTAGGATGAGCCTCCCTAATAAAAGTGTGTACAAACAAAATTTCCCCTCTAAGAGTGGAAATAAACCCTTTGGGGAAGCCTCAAATAAGACTGATAACAAAAAGAGATAAACCTTGAAATCTTGGGGTTGTGGAGAAAACCATTTGTTGAGGGATTGTCCACATAGGAAATAGAACAATGGGAGGGTCTACAACATCCAAGAGGATACCACAGTCAATGATGTGGCTAGGATCATGCCACAAATTTATGCAACCTTGGATAATAGACAAGCTGACCACCAAGATTCAGTGGTGGAGATGGAAGGTACGATTACCAACCATCATGTTTCCATTTTAATTGACCCTAGTTATAATTTGAGTTATGTTTCCCCTCAAACTGTTGAGAAATGTAAATTGCAACAAGTTAAACATGGTAAATCATGGCTGGTACAACTAGTCACTGGAACCAAAAGAAAAATAACGGAAGTCATACCAGTATGTCAATTCGTTATGAGTAGATTACCCACCCAATCAAGCCTAAACATACTTCCTTTATGATCTTATGACCTGTTGATTGGCATGGACTGGTTGGATGCCCACAAAACCAAATTGGATTGTTACAGTAAAACCTTAGAGTGTGAAAATGAAGAAGGAAGAAGGGTAACCCTACAAGGGATTCAAAAACCTGTCTCAGTGAGACAAATATCAACCCTCCAAGAGAAGAAGTATAGTAGAAAGGGATGTCCCTTTTATGCAATACAAGTACTAAACTTTGTTGAGAATGACAAACCCAGCCTAGAGAACCATCCCATATTAAGAGAATATAAATATGTATTCCCATAAGAGGTATTAGGTCTACCTCCAAGAAGGGATATTGACTTTTTAATAGAACTTGTACCAGGAGTAGTGCCAATGTCTAGAACACCTTATATAATGAGTACACTGGAGCTAGTTGATCTCAAACTACAGTTGAAGGAGATGTGGGACAAAGGTTACGTTTGGCCTAGTGTGTCTCCATGGGGAGCACCGACCTTGTTTGTGAAAAATAAAGATGGCACACTGAGACTATGCATAGATTACAGACAACTCAATAAGATGACCATCAAGAATAAGTATCCCTTGCCAAGGATTGATGAATTGTATGACCAATTAAGGGGTGCTACGATCTTCTCCAATATTGACTTGAGGTCTGGATACCATCAGGTCTGAATCAAAGATGAAGAAATCCACAAGACAACCTTTAGGAAAATATATGGCCACTATGAATTTGTGGTGGTGGAATTTGGGCTTACCAATGCACCAACTACTTTTATGTGGTTAATGGATAACGTATTCAGAAATTTCTTGGATAGATTTGTGTTGGTATTCATTGATGGAATCCTAATCTATTCCAAGGATAGGAAAGAGAATGAAGAACATCTTGATCTTGTATTCCAAGTACTAAGATAGCATGAGATATATGCTAAGCTTAGTAAGTGTGATTTCTTCCAGAAACAAGTCCATTACTTAGGCCATGTTATTTCTGAGTAAGGAGTGGCAATTGACCCTGATAATATTAAATCCATCATGGATTGGCCTACCCCAAAGGATGTATCTGATATCACATCCTTTATGGGCATGGAAGGATACTATAGGAAATTCATAAAAGGATTCTCCAAGATTTGTTTCCCAATCACCTGCCTTCAGAAAAAAGGGGTTAAATTCATTTGGACATCAGAATGTGAGGAAATATTTCAAGAGATGAAATACCTTCTAACCAATGCACTTGTGCTGAAGATTGAAGACCCAAACAAGGAATTCCTTGTGTGTATAGATGTCTCCAAGGAAGGGCTCGGAGGATTCCTTATGCAAGAAGGAAATGTCATTTTCTATGACTCCATAAAATTGAATGAGAATGAAATCAATTATGTGACCCATGATATGGAATTGGCTTTCATAGTGCATGCTTTGAATATGCGGAGGAATTACCTCTTAGGTAGGAGATATGTACTTATAACAGACCATAGTGGACTGAGGTATTTGTTTGACCAACCAAAACTCAATGTGAGACAAGATAGGTGGATGGCTCTCCTTAGTGAGTTTGATTTTGAAATCAAACATATCAAAGGAAAGGAGAATAGGGTGCTTGATGCCCTTAGTAGAAGTATGAAAGTAGTTCACTTGGAAACTGTAAACGCTAGTGAATCATACATCAAATAGAGGGTCAAAGATGCACAAGAAACCTAAAGCAAGATCTCATAGGGCTAAAGTATGAGGGTTATCAGATGCTTAATGATGACCTGTTGACTTACAAGGGAAGATTATACATTACAAATTATGAATACTTGAAGAGGTTCATAATGGATGAACTACACAAAAGACCATATACTGGTCATCTTGGTTATCAGAAAATGATCACGACCACTAGGAAGCTATTCTATTGGCCTAGGATGAAAAAGGAAATAGTTGATTACTTAAATACGTGTCTGGAATGTTAGAAAGTCAAGGAAGATCACCAACACCTAATAGGGTTGTTGCATCTCCTACCAATTCCTGAATGTAAATGGGAAACCATCTCCATGGATTTCATCATAGGATTACCAAGATCAACCAAACAAAAACATGCCATCATGGTAGTTGTGTACAATCTGAGAAAAGATGCTCACTTCATACCTATCAAGTCAACCTACAAGGAAATATATATTTCCAACATCTTCATGAAAGAGATATTCAGACTGCATGGCATGCCTAAGGAAATTATATCTGATAGAGATACAAAGTTTACTTCAAACTTTTGGAAATATTTGTTTGCTTGTTTTGAAACAAAATTTCTCTTTAGTACAACCTATCATCCTTAGACTGGTGGGAATAAAGAGAGGGTAAACCAAGTATTAGAATACATGTTGAGGATGCATGTAATGCATCAACCCAAGAAGTGGGAGGACTACCTACCACTGGTAGAATTTTCTTACAACAATGGCTATCAAGAGTCATTGAAAATGAGCCCTTTTGAAGCCCTTTATGGAAGGCAATGCAACATTCCTATCAGCTGGAAAAATCCAGTAGAAAGAGTTACAATTGGGCTAGATATGATAAAGGAAATGGAACAAAAAGTGATTCAAATCAGGACAAATATGAAGATAGCCCAAGATAGACAAAAGAGATATGTAGACCTGAAAAGGACTCCTAGAGAGCTCAAAATAGGGGATCATGTGTATCTCCAAGTTAGACCCAGGAGAATATCCTTGAAGATGGGAGCTTATGCCAAGATGGAACCTCGGTATTGTGGACCCTTGGAAGTTTTGGATAGAGTTGGACCAGTAGCCTATTGGCTAGCAGTTCCTCCCACAGTGAAGGAACATAATGTTTTACATGTTTCTTTATTAAAGAAGTAAGTACATGATTCTAATCATATTATTGAATGGTTTGTGATTCAGGTGGAACTCGAGGGAGAAATCCAGCCAGAACCCCAATGCATAATAGATAGGAAGGAAACCCCTCTCAGGAACAGAACCATTGCATAGGTCAAGGTGAAGTGGAAACACTTTGGCCCAAATGAGGCTACATGGGAGATAGAGGATGCCATGATACAATCATATCCATTTTTGTTTACTTCTGTACATACAGAACACATCGGCAAATAGAACATCGAGGAAGATGTTCCTTTAAGGTGGATGGGATAGTAATAACCCTATTTCCCCCAGTTTGTAAATATAACTATAACTCGACAAGAAACTATGGAGAACTAAATATGTGTGAATGTTTGATTTGATGAACCTTTGTATAAAAGGGTCGATGTATGAATTTTATGTTATTAATAGAATTTTAATTTGAATATGTGTTGCACAACTGCTGAAAGGGGGAACGTTTGCCAAGATAGACCCTATGAGAGAAATGGTGCAAAGAAACCAAGTATGGTTGAGATGACCCTCACCAGACCAGTACCTACTGGGATTAATTTCTCAACAATCCTCTGACCCATAAATGAATTACCAGTCAGATTGGTAGTTGGAAGGCCATTCTCAAGAGTTAATGAGGAGATGGGGTAGGGTATCCATATTTAAGGCTTCCAGGCCTCACCATGAATTGCGATTCAGAACCACACAACCTTGCTGAGGAAGGAAATAAATTAGGTAATTCGGGGACAGAGACAAATGAGAGAGATATCAGAGTAGAGAAAAACACTCTCCTGAGAAGAGAAAAATAAGATACTTCAATTATGAAGTTTAGAAAAAAAAAAGCTAAGAAGAAATATTGTTTTGGTTGTAAGAAGCCATGGGTAGGGTTTCGCTACAAGTTGATAAATGAGGCTGATGAGTGACTAAGGAAGTACTCGTGTAGACCTCCTTGCTTGGAGTAGACAAAACCAAATATCCAGTTTCTGTGGGAGAAGGAGAGTAACCTTCATCCTTGACTTCTGTGGAGAAAAGAAAAAGAATATCTCTCAAAAAATCATGGTATGGCTCGAGGGTGGCCAATGGTAAATCCAATAGGAGTGGTTGTGCCTATGGTTGGGAGGAAACATGCACCCTTTCAGCAATTGCTTCACATTTTCTAGTTCTGATAAGTATTTTCATACTCTGTGTATTATATTGGATGTGATGATGAAATTTATGTGTTTATGATTCAGTCTCTCAGTAATTGAAAAGTTATTAGAAATTCTCTTTGATTTTTGTAAACTATTATATCTATGAAACCTTGGACTTATCTCAGTTTAATTGTTAGAGATTTATGGGATGTGACTCCACAGTTGGGGTAGGATCAACTGAAATGTTTAAGTCCTGCAAATCCTTTGAAGTTCACCTTAGCAACAAATGGCGCTTCCCTTCATACTAATCATCCATCTGAATGAGGGCTCAAGCCCATATTCTTAACCCCTTTTGCTACAAATAGGAATTTGTGCTTAGCCCCCAAGTTTTCCCAAAGGACCCATATGACCAGGGCTTAGGAACCCTACGCTAGTCTAAAAGGATCTAGCTCATTCAGCTTCGGGAATTTGGGACTTGTCATTCCACAATCCTTGAAAGTATCCGAAGGTCAAAGTCATGAATCGATGGGGACCATCGATCTGGGGATCCAGTATGAATCGCTCTTAGCCGTTAGATCAGATATAGGAAGGGAGGCGTTAAGCGCTTCGACGAAGTTTTTCTTCAGGAGATTTGGAATGGTCTAGCACCGAAACTCCCGAATACTGGAGTCACGGAGTTAATCTAGACTGTTGAAACCAGAGGGACACATGTCCACATATCAACGATTATCTGGGGGTCTGGGTATTCAACAATATAGGAACACGTGAGTTTTCCCTGAAATTCTGCCAGCCAAAGTAAATCCTGGCCATAGACACTAGGCACATGTGGCAACATTTATGGCATGGTCCGGAGGGAAGGTTGGGAGATACACACAAAAAACTATCGAATGTCGAATTTCCAAAGTAACCAGGACCTTTGGATGGATGGGTATGTGGAAAACAATCCCGTGGTCTAGAGACTTCATACTCTGGAGGATCTTGGCTGAGGGTTTTCAAAGTGTAAAAAACCATCTAAGTCATGAACGTCGGAGTAAATCTCGACCATTGATCGAAGAGGGGAAATGGAGAAAGATACGAGAGTCTGAATATTTATCTCTTCGGGGGATTTGCATCAAGAGGGTTTGGCAAGCGTTGAATCCCAGAGTGACGAAGTAACAAGAATTGTAGATCCAAGGATCCTCCGGGAGCTTCCCTGACTATCGGATATCTACCAAGGTCATCCTGGTGTTGACCAATTATGGATCTTACGGGTGTTACAATGCCAAAACCACCAGAGCCATCAGATATGGGGGTTGTAGAGGAGGATCGTTGGATCAACATCTAGTTAAGCCCTAACCTTTGGATCTCAGTAAGGATAGATCAACGACGGGGAACCATTGTGGGATATAAAGGTTTAATTAACAACTTCATAAGTTGTGGTTCCGCAATCCCCAATGACCATCGATTATCATCCGTTCCCAAATTTATGGAACCCATTAGCCCCTCCACTAATGTGCATCTTGAATTGTGGAATTCAACGACGAGTTTAAAAATCGCACTACTAGAGAATCCAAAATCCTTCTTCGCCATCGATCTTCATGATTGATGCAATAATTGTTGTCTAATGGAACCTGTTGAAGCCTACGTGGACCTAGAGACTATGTGGATCCTTACTGATCGTGAGATTGAAGGGATGGGCAGAGATCAGTCCAAGATGACATGGCATCCTGATGTCACTCAAGGTGATGTGGACCTATGTAAGTATGCCACATGTCACCTAGATTTTTGCATCTGTAGAACCCATGGACCCCTTAGACTATGACATGTGTCACCCCTTATAGGGGCCACATGTAAGCTCTATCTTGCCACGTGGAGAAATATCAGGCCCCT
Source organism: Picea engelmannii (assembly GCA_009831015.1). Taxonomy (NCBI): domain Eukaryota; kingdom Viridiplantae; phylum Streptophyta; class Pinopsida; order Pinales; family Pinaceae; genus Picea; species Picea engelmannii. The sequence goes on from ML805677.1 coordinate 217,595, forward strand.
TCGCAACTTCACTAGTCCGACGCTCTGGAAAAGTGATTATGTTAACCCTCTAGGACTCCCGAAGCTCGGAGTCCCAGAGTAAATCATGATCGTTGATTGTTGGCCATGTGGAGAAATATCGAGGCCATTCGTAACTCCGCCAGTTCGACACTTCGGGGATGTCACATGAGGGCGCGAGAAATATCTTTGAAGAATGAAGTTCTGAATCCCCTTTCCAACCGTAGGATCTCAATGAATGATGTGGACCATTGATTTCCCTCCGTTGTTCGATGATCTAGGAATTTGGTCTTCAGGAGGAATGTTATACAACACCGTTGGAAATCTGAAGCATAGGAGATACGAAGTCCCAAAACCATTGCTAAGAATACTTTTAGCTCTTTGTTTTTAGCCCGAGGTCATGAGGAGGACCCTGCTAGCTAGTTTAAGCACGTAGGGTGAGATGTAAACTTCGGGTGAATATAAAATAGGGTTTTTCATAGTAAGATATTGGATTTGAACCAAGAGAAACTGAAAAATTCGACACCCCATCCCTTAGATGTTCCTTTAAGGGGTTGGGTGTGATACATGAAGACAATAAGGAGGATGAAGATGTGAATAGAAAAATGAGTTGGAAATATTGAAATGGGTTATGCAAGGCTACAATGATGCCATCATGTAACTTTCCAAAGAAGAGATGACAGTGAAGGATGATGATTGTGTTGAATATCATTGGTTCATGATCATGGAGAAATCCTTACAAAAAGGTATAAAATGTTTATTGCAAATCAATCATTTTAATAAAATCCAAGAATAGAGTTTGTTTGAGCAATCATGTAGACTGAGCATGCAACTTAGAGATAGGAAATATTGGTTGTATAAATTTTTATTTAGGGAGCATTGTTCTCAAGGAGTTGAGGATAGACAGAGGTGTGAAGACAAAGGGATGGAAGAATCCATACAAAAATTATGTGAAAATTTGCAACAGACAAATTGCAGCAATGATGTGTACCAATAAGAGGCAAGACTGGAAATTGAATTGGATGAGTTCTGGGATCATTTGATGAAGGTTTCCAAGTGGAAATACCAGAGGAAGAATACGAAGAGTGAAGTGAAAGTACAACTTACTGAAGGAAGAAAGGATGTTTCACAATGCCAAAGTAAAGTATGGGATCCTGGAAGATTGTTGGCAGCAACAATGCAACAATAGGGAAAAAGGAAAGTGAGCAACACTATAATATTTGGGATCCAGGAGGACTTCAATTGAAGACACATGATCAAGAGATCATGAAATTTTTTAACCCTGGGATTCTGATGCAGGAGCATTTTTCCTCCTAAATCAACCTCGTTGAGAAGGCCTAAAGGGGTCTTGAAATTTACTAAAGGGATTGGGTTCCCTTAATGGATTTGATTGTATTTTCCTAAGTTCATATTCATATTCTAGAAGGATAGGGTTTGTTTTCCCTAATTATGATGTAAATGGATTGATTGAGAAAATTAGTTGGATTAGGTGTTTTTTCCTTAGTATGGAGGATTCGATCAAATGGAGTCTCATCAATTGTAGAGGGTTGAAATGATATTATTGTAATTAGTTCTATATACTTAGGAATTGTTTTGTTGAGTTGGAATTGTATCTTCCATGTTTAAATTGTAAGCCTATGAGAAATAGAGGGATATAGAGAGTAGGTTGAGTGAGAGAGAGAATATTGTGTGTCGAAGGGGCCAAGTGTGGCCAAAGGCTAAGAAATGGCCAAATACAATGTAAATCAAGATAAGAGAAGATGGGTTCTATAGAGAACCATGTACAAAAATTAAGTAAATATAGACCAGTGTGTTATGTTTCTTTGTGTGATTGACTAGACTTGTGTGTAATGTTTCCCAATAAGTATCGATGCATACATATATGACCAGTAATTTTATGTCAAGGCGAATTGCAGGGTTTAGTGGATGCAACAGAACAAATAAAGTGATAAGGTGATGATTGGAAATGGTTTTTATAACCATTTGACCATACCATAGTTCCCGAAATTATATTCTAAATCGAGCAATTAATTAATGAAGGTTGCAGAGTTGGAGAAGGATTGGTTGGTTTGTAAAGTTCCAACAACAAACCTCCATAAGATCAGGACTTGAATGAGGTGATCCAGTTCGAATTGAAATTACGGACAAAGGAGGATCGTGGTTTCCAAGGTTGCAACAGGATTGAAACCTAGAAGAAATCGTGACCCTTGATCATCCTAAATCAACAACAAATATTCTTAGTCTATTACAGTATAGATTGTCGGAGGAAATAGCTAGAGGAATAATTTGATGAGAAGTAGTCCAATCAACGGTGAAGATTGATCGGAGGATAATATCAATAGTGGAGGTGAATAGTCCAATGAATATCAGAGTCATTGATAGTTTGAAGGCTTAGTGGAAGAAAAACTCCAATCGACGGTGAAGATCTACTCGGAGTGAGTTATATAAACAACTATATAAGTGGACATGTGGTGTTGTTCTATTGAGAAAACCTTCAGATTGATGCCTATTGTTGGAGCCAATATTTTGGAGAGTTTATAAAGGGGAGTTCTGAAAGGAAATACCTCGAAATATGTTTGTCGGACCCGACCCATGAATAATTTGGTCATTGATCGTTGATCATTCAGGAAGATCAACAATATCGACAAAATACCATAAAGGAGAAGAGATTTGAATGAGAACCAATCCAATCATTCATTAAAGGTGGTAAAAATGGTGAGGATCTATTTGGAGCTATCCATATCGACCATTCTGGAGAGGACACATGGTGGTGATTTATGGGGAAACAATTCAGAGAAGTTCATGTTCCATAAAATTCCAAAGTAATCGGAGCGTTTCTAGATCACAAAAGTATGAATCTATAGGAGTTCAAATATGTCGAAGTGTTATAGCTTGTTGAAGTCTAAGTGTCTTGAAGTCTAGATTGGTCAGAGTGGGCCAGATTGTTGGAGTTACTTCACACACACCTAGGATTTATTTTTCCTAAGGTTTTTCCTTGTTTATTAGTCACAATTAGTCATTATCCAGTCTCCTATAATTTAGGGGAGAATATTCCACCTAGAGAATATTCTCTTCCAGTTGACACTTCAGTTTGACTAGTTAAGTTGAATTTAGATGCTGCATTGGTTTTGTCACCATGAAATATTGGGATCATCACCATGCTAATTTGACCTTGCCTTGGTATCATCACCAGAGTGTCCCATTAGCCTTGATTCCCTGAGTTAACTCCTCACTACTCTATGTTCAGTCAGTTAACTGAAGACTAGTTGACTAGTTAACTCAATTAGGTGGCAATTCACTCCCGTAACTGCCTGAGAGACTAGACTAGGTGGAAGTTCACTCCAGTAACTGTTGGTGTGTGTCCATATCACTCTAGACCACCACTATGGCATATTGTTTATCCTCAAGTCGAACTCATTGAGTTATACAGAGTATATCATGTGTAAATTATTCATTATTCACAACGGTTAATGAGAATTCTTCCATTCTTTCTCTCCTTGTTCTTCATGTGTGTATCATTGTTTAGCTAGATATATTATGTGTAGGTTCAAAACATTTGCACAGATGGTTGGAGCCCAACGAAATTACTCTGACGAGAGAGGTTTGATAGTCTATGGAGAGTAGAGTCCAACGCTCTGATAAGGAAGAGGCCGACAAAGACACACTAGCACTTGGTCACAGTGAGGTCCTATGGAAGTTAAGCACCTAAATAATAAGCGCTTGGATGAAGGAGATGACGATGTAGAGTTGGCACAAGGTTATAACATCTGGTCGTGTGGATTATAGGGGCTTAGCACCCAGATGAAACAGATGTTCAGGTTTTGAAAGGAAGGTTAGCACTGATTCACATAGAGCTTAATATAAGCACCTTTTTTTAATATATAAGGGGATTTTCACCCGTATAATGAATTTTGGAGCCGCTCAAATACTAAAGTTGCAACAAAGTTGATCCAAACTCTACACCTGTGGGAAATCGACCTGGTGGGTCATCATCCCAAGGCCCAATTATTGAATATCTAGACATTTGTTTTTTGATAATTACACTTTCAAAAATAAAAAATAATGGTCAAATGTTGGCTAAGTGAGAAAGAGAATATAAGGGGCTATGATTCCACTATAGGGGAGGAGGTAAGGGGCTCCAAGGGGATGATTATAATCCTAACTATCTATGTTTCATAACCTTTCCTTATTGTAATTTCCATGTACTTATCCTAACCCCTCACTTTCTTAATGTTTGATGATGGTTAGTTAGAAAACCCAGTTAGTTTAATGGAAAACATGAAAATGGAGGAGGGAGGAGTGGAAAGAATCCATCCCTTTTGGAGAACCTAACCACCTCCTATAGTAACGAATTCAAGAACAAAATTTAATTGGACTCCTTAATTTCCCTCTCATGAGACATGCAAAAGAACATAATTTGAATAAGAGAAAGAGAAGACTAGGAGGATACACTCCACTAGGAAGGAAAGACTATTCTCCATGAAAGAGACCAATAAAAACCTTGAGATCGTAGAAAAAATACAAGGGAATCATATAGATAAAGAAGAGAATGTAGTGCAGAACAAAATACCAAGCTAAGAAAAGAAAAAATCATCTCCATACCATGTAGAACCTTGTTTCCTATCAAGTGTTGAAAGAGCCAAAATTCTACTGGAATTTAATTTGAAAGTAGATATTGGACTGGAATCATGATTCCCATACTGAAGAGAAATGAGAATAAAATGACTTCTAAGGGACTAAGCAACAAAGAAAGGATTATTTTTGTGTGTTGTATGGGGAACCAAAATGCTTGTTGTGACTAGGCTAATTAGAAGGATTAGAAATATAATTCTGCAGAAAGGTTCTTGACTGGTTTTGGAAGCATTTTGGGTAAGAGTGACTGGCCATAGAGTTTTGGATTGTTTTCCTTCACCTTAGTGGTCTCATATCTTGGCTAGGGGGTGGAATCCATAGAGGACTACCTACAATTGGGTGGAAAATTGCTCAAACTCAATCGGTTTCCTTGAATTAATTTATGGACAAGATAAATAGTGTATCTTTTCTCTGGAAACCTTTTGTTAGCTTGAATATAAAGATAATTTTCTTATGAGAAATTACATTTATTTTACCTATATTCCTGTAAATTCATTGTTTGCAAAATGTTTGTGAAAATGTAATGAAACTCCTATAGGTGTTGATAACTAAATTAACTTTGTATAAACTCATTGTTTGTAAATTATTGGTGAACAAGTATTTAAAAAAAATGTTAAGTTTTAGGCCAAGAGGTTGAGTCTTTATGTATTCAATGGTTAATGATAAATTTCTTTAACTATTTGAGGAATTTTGATCAAGAGAGCATATAGCAAGGATTAAAGGACATAGAAATGAACCATTATTTACAGAGCCAGGATTCAAAACATTAATAATTGATTCATGTTGGTCACCTCTGATCCAGAAGGATATTGGTGGCCACCCACTTAGTCCAACCAGCTCAAAACAGTCTTTTAGAAATTTACTATTTTTAGCAGTTTTTTGGGTCTCAAACTTTCGAGGCCATTTTGAGGGCCTAAACATCGTTTTTTTCACGATCGAGCACCTCAATGATAGCCAAAGGCTCTAATTGAGCCCCCCAAAATGAATCTCCTCATTGATATCTTAAACAAAGATCGTATGCAAAGGCATCAACGAGGAGATTCATTTTAGGGGCTCAATTAGAGCCTTCGGCTATCATTGAGGTGCCCAATTGTGAAAAAATGATGTTTAGGCCCTCAAAATGGCCCCGAAAATTTGGGACCCGAAAAACTGCTAAAAATAGTAAATTGCCAAAAGACTGTTTTGAACGAGATGGACTAGGTGAGTGGCCACTGGTATCCTCCTGGATCAACCTCTTGTACTTGTTTTCTCTATTTGACTTGCCTAAATTTATAACTAAATTGGTGAAAAGTTGTGTGTTTCAAGGATTGGAGTAAGCTATTACCCTCACCATTTTCTTCATCGGTGATCCTATTGGTATTGGTATTTTAAGCCCATAGATTGAATCTTTTCCTTGCACACTTTTTATCCCGATATATATGTCAATCCTACCATATGATTTATGCATACCTATTTTGAAGAAGTGTCTCTTTGTTGATTGCGTGCAAAATTATGGAAGTATACCTCTTCTATGAGAAATGTGCCATAAGATATTTCTTGAAGTTTGGATCTACACCTCTATTATTTTAGAATGGTTGCAAAATTTAAACTAAGCCTAAAAAAGTACCAATGCTATCATCTCAAACCTATGAAAGGTAAAAGTTAAAGAAATCATTCCTTTTGATTTCACAAAGGCATGATATATAAAAAGTTTTAGAAGACGTGCGAGCATCTCTAAATTCTCATAGTTGTATATGTAAAAGAATATTTGAATATGGGAATGCATTGTGGTTTTGTGTATATCAATTCTACTTTTTCATATACTTACAGACAAATTGTTGGCTATGCAGAGCAATTGATTCCAACTTAAATTGCTTGGTTTATGTTGGTTTCTAACTTATATCACATTGGATCTTCCAAAGCTTTGGCACATAAGTCTTATCAATTGAGGCAAGATTATTTGGTCTCTATAAATGTCACAATTTTTCCAATTCGCAATCTAGTTGATATTACATCAAATTCACTTGAGAAATTGCTCCTCTAGAAGTGACAGAGTTTGACAACTATAATGTTACATAGCCTTCGTTTTCCTAAAGATGACTTGACAAAGCATGAATCATTGACTAACTCAATTTGTGAGATTTTTTAGTGTGAATGTTGGCGATATGATGCTCAATACCCTTAAAGGTTTTGCATTTATGTTTGCAAAGATATAGAGAATTATAAAATGTTAAACATTTATAAAGAGTATAATTCTCTATCTAATTTCTTTAGTTCCTTGATGGGTGAACTTTCCAAAAACTTGTTGGATTAAAAATTATACAAGCAGTGAGCTTAGAATTACTTTTACAAAAGGTTATTGTTTTTTAAATAATGTGGAAATGGAAGTAAAATTCAATGTTTTAGTAGGATATCAAGTGGTATTTACAAGTTCGAAAAAGAAACAGTCGTTGAAATTGTCTCAGATAAGAAGAACAACTTTATATGTAGTTGTAGGGTTTTTAGTTTAAAGAACCTGAATGGAAATGAAAATATCCCCATGACTAACTCATATGCTTAAGGTATGATACAAACATTTAGTTTTAAATGAAAAATGTGCTATATGTTTTAGATTCTTTTGATATTACAAAATTTGTTTAAAATATAATGTTGTTGAGATTCTTTGGACTATGGACTAGTGGAGATTTGTTAGATTGATTTCTAGAGAGGTATAAGCTCTATTCCTATTGTTTGTGTTTCACACATTTCACAATTCTACGAAAATTGCATGGAAGGAACCTTTTTTTTTTTTTTTTTTAATTTGGTTATCAAGCAAACAATGGAATGAGTGGTGCACAACTATCAAGCAAACAATGGCACTTCCGAATCTCTCTAAGTTGAATTAATCCTATGAGACTCTTATTCAATATGAAAATCAATAAATTTTGGCATGATGTCCACATCTCTCACCCATCTGAGTTTAAATGGAATACCCCATTCCCTCAACATTACTATAGAAGAGATTAGGTACATTACAAATTGGTATCGGAGCCCAACTATAGCACTAGACCAATATGTGTAGATAATGTCAATTGCCTTTCTTGTAATGTGGGATGTAGTTTTCATCATTCCCACATAGGAGTAAAACAATATTTTCAGCTAATACACACACACTCTCACACACATACACTATATATATATATACATACTAGTGAGTGAGCTTCCATTTAATTTTTAAGTTCACAAATTCATCTTTTTGTCATTATTGAAATGCTTTGCAAACCTGTGGAATCTATCTCCTTCTATGGTTGATTTCACGGTTTCTTATTTGAATGGAAGAGAATAGTGTCTCTTAATAAATTTATTTTCTCTAGCATAAACCCACTTAGATTCTCAGGAAACCAATTTTTTTAGATATGCAACAGGGGAAGTTGAATCACATAGGTTCATTTCTATTGCAGTGTAGTCCTATTGACTCTTTGAAGAAAAGAAAAAACAATCAACAATTCAGATGATGTAAACATTAAAAAACAATCAACAATTCAGATGATGTAAACATTAATGATCCCTATACTAAACAAGTAGTTGTGGATAATTCTTATGGAACCATTTTTTTTGAAAATCCAACCCTAGGCATGGGAAATACAAAGCCTATAGAGATAGATGTTGAATTTCCCACAAAACATGATCCTATGTTAAAACCTTTGATGGAAGAAAGGACAAAGAAATCCTTACTACAAATATACTTATTTGAGGAACTAGACCAATCTCTTGATGGGTTAAGGAAGCTTATGGCACTTCAACATAAGGGCGATATCTGATATGTCATTCTAATGAATATTTATTTTGTTGTTTATGTATATATATAACAAAATATTGTGTGCATATTTTATATGGTAGTTTATGATTTAGTGACTAGAGTTATTTTTTCTCTTCATATTAACTTGACAGACATATGTAAAAGTGTTCCTTTGTACTTTTAAGTATGCATATTTCAGAAAATCAATCATTTGTTAGAGAGATAATAATGAATATAACATCTCATTCATTCATTCATTCATATATATATGCATGTATGTGAGAGGGGGAGAGAGAGACCTTGTGAATATAAAATAAAGAGAGATTCCTCAAGGCAACATGTCAAAACTTGTGATTTGAATTTGTAATTACCTTGTGATGTTAGTTGTTGATTAGGGTCTTGGTTCAAGACAAATTTGACAAAGTTCGTGAAATTGTAGCCCATGGTATTTGAATATATTGCATGTGTCCCTGTGATCCAAATGGGATCCACATGACAATAATTGGATAATGGTTCAAGGTCTATGAGGCATGGGACAGACAATGTTTGAGGATATGGACAAGGTAGGAGACAAGGTTGATGGCATGAAATGCCCCATGCTATCTTGATCAATCTTTGCACCTGCAATAATATAGTACCCTCAATCTAAACATGGGAAATGTAAATATATGAAAATTAAAACATTTTGTGCTTAAAAAAAAGAGATAAATGGTGTATTAAATAAATAAAGCATGAAAAAATATTTCTCTAATGTATTGGAAAAATAAAAAAGACAAAGAGGAGAAGAAAATGCTTAGCTTGGGGAAGTTGAAGAGTTGGGGATGTTTGACCTTTCATCTTACCCCACAACTGAGGTATTCTCGTATTTACTCTTGCACCTCAAAGGAAGAGAGGTTCTTTCGTTGAGAGTGAAAGGAATTGCTACCCAAATTCCAAGTGAATATTGAGAATGGACCAAAGATCCTAAAGGCATCGTAACCTACATATTTCCAAGAAATAAAGAGCCTTTTTGAAGCCAATTGAATGTTGGTTTTCCCATTTGGGTTTCTCGGATAAATATTGAGTTTTTTTTGTTGAATTTCTCTATTTCCTTGTTATTTTTTGCTTATGAGTTTTTAAATGGTTACTTTGTAATTTTACTAGTTGTTGTGTTTACTTATTAATATGAGAATACATTCCCATCTGTAGTGTTGGATATTTCCTTCATATCTACAGTCTTTATGAATACATGAATAACTTTAACAACGTTATATTCTCCTCCATTCATCGATTTTTGAGATGCAAGATCAATGACTTAGATAATATGGCTATTGCATTGTTGTAGGGAGTTTCTAATTTTGATTTTATTGTTAAATTCACTATTGGAAAGAAGAAAAAATGCCACCATTATTTGTCATGGCTTCCATGAGATATCTCATGGTTTTCATAGGTTTATCTAGTTTCCTATACGCTTCTAAAATCCAATAAACAACCCATCACACATAGTGAAATATATCCCATGGTCGTACAAGCCCTTCTTGATATTTTGGGAAGCCTTGCAAGTCATACCAAGCATGAAGTGTTGAGAGGAGGTGGCTTACAGGTTCACTGAGGTTGTATGTAGGTCGTACCAAGCATGCTACACTAAGAGGATGTGACTTGTAGGTTTCCTAATGTCGTACATCTGTTGTAATATGGTCATGTGTTTCTTGATCTAACTGGCCAAAAATTTCAAATTGATTGCTCATATTTGAAGTCAAATGTTTTTGGAGTTGTATGGTTGAGTGGGAGATTTGCATGCTAACAAACTAGAAAAATATTAATTATTTTAATATTTCTTTCCCCTTGCATTGGAGTGGAGTGGTTCAAGTCCCTTACACATCCTTTCATGTGAACTTCAGAATTAGAACTTGAACTCTTACCTTGGAATATGAATTAGTACATGATCTTGGTTCTACCTAGATCATGAGTGTAGTTGAAAGACAAGGATGGCTTACCTTTCTCATTTATATATCGTTTAACATGGTGAGTGTACATTGAGTATTGGCCAACGACCACCCACATTAATGAGTGTTATTTTCTTCTATATTCAAGAAGATCCTTATAGGAAGTGTGTATTGTCAAAATTGTACAAGGTTTGGTGTTGGTGAAGCGAGCAGGATATGAACCTACCATTTATGGATCACTTTGTTTCTCTTTGTCAAATGATTATGTAACCAAATATTTTCTTCAACTCCACCAAAATGTTGGTTCAAATCCACATTGCCACCAAATTCATTTGCAATATTTTTGGACGAGAAATTGTTGTTAGGGATGAAAACCAATTCCATCATTTTAAGGATGGATTGTGTTCATGTGGTGATTATTGGTGAGTGTAACATCCCCCATCTTAACTAAGAAACATTACTATACATAATACACATAAATTCAAAAACTTTCTACTAACTAAATTCTCGTATCTTACCAGCAACGAATTATACACAGATTTAACCATTTTTAGATACCCATAACTATATGCAGCTACAACATGTTGAAATGAAATGAATGCAACAAATAAACTCATATACAAAAACATACAAATCATTCCCATTCACAAAGTAAAATGCACAATAGTTTAACTCATAAATTAACTCAGAAAAAAAATATAAACATTTATATTTTTAAAACAGTTGTGAAATCCAGCTGCTTGGGACAAATATTCCACCCAACCATAGACTTGTTGTTCCAGATATCAACAACATGTCACCCTCAAGTTGGAGCTAGGAATCCATAAGAAAAGGGTGTCTCTCACTGTCCACTCATAGTTTAGATATCCCACAACCCACTGGAATTCTCCTACAACTATCCTAAATTCCACCAGCTCTATTCCTCTTGACCTTCCCAACCCAAGGATTGTGCCCCTTCACTGTTGCTAGTCCATCAGGATGCACCATTCATTTATCCAGGTCTCTCTGGCACATGTAACTGGGAATCTCACTACTAGAAACTCAAAGGAACTCACTGCTAGAAAAACTACCAGAACAACAGCAACAATCAATTGTTGTTACAGTGCACCTCACGTAGGAGTTCACTCTTTTGGCATGAAAATATGGATCTTCAATATTTAACTCCAAAAAAAATCCATAATTCTCCCTCCATCATTGCTCCAACTCCAATGCTCTTTTTCTTCATGTTCTCTACTTGTTTTTCATGCAAAAACATTCTTGTAAAAACTTCCCTCTTTTCCATATGAATTTCCTTTTCCCCCAAGCCAACAGACTACTCACTCTTCCCAATCTTGATTTTACTTCAGACCCATGCTCCCAATAACTATGGGATGTGACTTTTTACACACACCCTCTTACATGAGTTTAATGATTGCCTTTGGGAACACTCAACAAAAAAATAGAAGGTTGTCCCCAATGATAATAAAATTCAGGAAAGTGGGTTTGAATTAATACCCATAAATAATTTCCTCCTTGGAAACCTATTAGACACTCCCTTCTCTTGTGGAAAACTCATACCCCATCACTGTCCATGTCCCCCAATAGTTGGCATCAAATTTTATTTATTAAAATTCAAAAATACAATTCGCATATTACATCGCTTGGCCATAGCAACATTCATATCTACATTATGCATTACTTAAACTGGGGATTATAGTGGGGATGTTACATTTCCCCTTCCCTACAATTTTGCACCATCCTCAGTGCACATCAACATGCCAAAATACATGTACAAATTTACATCACAATATTTATAAAATATGAATTCTGCAATTTGACAACTCCAACAACAGTTCCAATCATAATCTCTTGTTTCTCTCAACCTGTTGACCCAAGGAATGTTCCCCATTCACTTCCTCAGGTCATGGGATACACCATTTTTTTATCAGGGCTATCAATGCAAGTTTCCATGAATTATGATATACGGTTCCGGAAATCGAGTTGCCCAAGATGGAGTCTTTCATTTTTAGCTTCTATTTCCTTCAAAATTGACAAACAATTGTGGGTATTCCTACAACATAGTTTCTTCGTGCTCCCACGTTGCATATTTAAGGCCATAGGAGGTCTATTCGACCTTTACTAGGCTGATTTATTTTTTCCTAATCACTTTGACTTGCCAGTCCAGGATGCGTACTAATTCCACTCGAAAATCCCCTTTTTGCTCCACCTGGATCGTACTACAATCAATTATGTGGTTAGGGTCAGACACATATTTCTTTAATAATGATACATGAAATACATTATGCACTCTCCTGGATGCAAGAAATGCTAACATGTATGCAACTGACCCTATCTTTTCTAATATCTCAAAAGGACACAATATCTTGCTGCCAACTTTGGACATCAACCCAATCTTAGCGAACTTATTTTTTCTTTCACTTTTAGAAAAACATGTTCACCCACTTTAAAATATCTAAAAACTATATTCTTATTTGTATAGTGTTTCTTCCTATCCTGGGTAGCCTTTAAATTATGCTTGATCCTTGTCATCTTCTCTTCCATTTCCTTCAACAAATATGGTCCAATGACAACTCTCTCTATTGGGCTATCCCAACCCACTCGTGTGTTACACTTTCTGCCATACAAAGCTTCAAATGGGATCATTTTTAATGAGGCTTGATTCCCATTATTGTAAGCAAATTTTCACTTTTATGGTTGGTCCATCACACACATTTTGAGCATATATTCAATTATTTTGTTGGTCCTCTCCATTTTTCCATTTGATTCTGGGTGATACATTGTACTAGGATTTAAATTCATCCCAAATCCTTTGGAAAACCCTTTCCAAAAATTGGATGTGAATTTTGGATCTATGTTTGAAAATATTTCCTTAGGCACCCCATGTAGCCTAATAACTTCTTTCATGTATATTTCTGCAATATTTTTGTCCTTGTGTGTAGTCTTTACTAGAATAAAATGTGCAGCCCTAGTCAATTTTTCCACCACCACCATGATGGAATCATGCTTCCTCACTATTCTGGGCAATTTTGTAATAAAATCAATGGTAACCACTTCTTGTTTTCACTCAGTAATGGGTAATGGTTGTAAAAACCCAACTGGATGTCTATGCTTGGTATTCATCTTCTGACACTCCAATCATATGGCTATATAATTATCCATTTCTTTCTTCATTCCTAGCCAAAAGTATTGGTTTCTTACATATGCAATTGTTTTCTGATATCCTGGGTGCCCAACATATGGCACATTATGCATTTCTCTTAGCATTGTATTTGTCATCTCACTAGAATTTGGCACATATATTTTCCCTCTTTACATGAGTATTCCATACTCTTGCAACTCCATCCTCTTGCAGCTCCATCCTCTTGCAACTCATAGTATTTAAATTTAAGTTGTAAATTGTCTCGTTGTAATGTTTCTTTTGTTTGTAAATATTGTTTATATGAGTTTGTTCCTTCTAAAATTATGTCTTTTAAATCTATGTTATACATATTGATGGTTTCCATATGCATCTCATTTTCTCTTCTGCTAAGTGCATCAGCCACCTGATTTTCTTTGCCTTTTGTATGCTTAATTTCAAAGTCATATTCACTCAGAAATTTGAGCCATCTAGTTTGTCTGGCATTTAATGTTGGTTGTCCCAACAAATGTTTTAGACCATAGTGGTATGTACTTAGCTGAAATATTCTCCCCATAAGGTAATGTCTCCACATTTTTAGTGCATGAACAATGGTTGCTAATTCCAAGTCATGTGTAGAACAAATCCTCTTGTTCTCTTTTAATTTTTGGGACTATACCATGTGATCCTTTTGAGTGAGGACTCCACCGAGCCCTTCCTTGCATGCATCAGTGCACACCACAAAATCCTCATCCAGATATGGAATCTTCAAGAATAGCACACTTGACAAAATGTCTTTCAACTACTAAAATCTCACTTCACACTTGGAAGTCCATTCAAATTTCACTTGCTTCTTTTGAAAAGAAGTGATTGGACTTGCAATGTTGGAAAATCCTTTTATGGATCTTCGGTAATAACCAGTAGGACCCATAAATGAGCTGACCTCTGTCACATTTATTTGCACTGGCCATCCTCTAATGGTTTGTATCTTCTTGGGATCAACTGCTACCCCATCTGTTGAAATAATATTCCCCAAGTAGTGAATCTTATTTTGATAAAATATGCACTTAGTTTGGAATACAATTTATGCTCTCTTAAAACTGGCAGCACCATTCTTAAATTTTTCTCATGTTCCTCTTCTTTATTTGAGTAGATGTGTATATCATCCAAGAACACAATCACAAATTTGTCTTGGTTTTCCCTGAACACTCCATTCATTGGGAAAATGAAAACAAATGGGGCGCTTGATATCTCAAATGGAAATACCGTAAATTCATGATGCCCATATCTTGTTCTGAACATTCTCTTGTTGATATATTCTTCCTTTATCCTCACTTGATGATAACCTTATCTCAATTCGATCTTGGAAAATACTCTTGCACCTTTTATTTGATCAAATGAGTCATCAATCCTTTGCAAGGGATATTTTTTCTTGATGTTGATCTTATTCAGTTGTCTGAAATCAATGCAAAACCTCAAATTTCCATCTTTATTCTTCACAAAAATCATGGGGGAAGCCCAAGGTGACACACTTGGGAATATATACCCATTATTCAAAATTTCTTCAAGCTACATCTGCAAATCCTTCAATTCGGGTGTGCCCATTCTGTAAGGTGTCTTGGACACTGGGGCAGATCTTGGCACCAAATTAATAGAGAAATCAATGTCTCTCTTTGGTGGGAATCATGGGATTTTCCCCCAAAAAAATTCAAAATCCCTCAAGACTAGATGGTATTCAATACTTTCCACTTTATCGTTGGTTGCCTCTTCCATATGGGCTGCAAAAAAATGATATCCCTCCTTGAAAATCTTTTTCAACTGCATGGATGAAATTTATCTAACAACTATAGCTCTCGGAATGCCTTGAATCTTTCCTTGTTGTCCTTCCTCATTAATACAAGTGATTGTATTGTTGTAATAATCTAGGACAAAACAATTTTTTTCCAACCAACCCATGAAAATTAGACAATCATATAAACCCAGTGGTATGATGTTCACATCTACCTTTGTGTTGAGTTTGTTCATGTCTACTAGGAAATCTTTAACCAACTCACTAATTTTCCTCTTAGCCCTTATGGATAATTGAACTAACCAAGATTTATCATGCTTACTCCTTTGTAAGTGAAATATTTCAACAATGTTAGATTTTATGTAACTATGACTAACTCCATAATCAATTAAAATTGCTATGGTTGGTTATCAATCTTACCTTCCACTTCAATCATGGGGGATTGATACTATGCTTTCTTGTTTTCCAAGGTTGCATAAATCCTTGGAATGTTGTTAGGGACCTAACCTCCCTAACCCCTCACATAGGTAGAATAATGTATTTCCATGTAATAAAGGCCAATATTAATAAGGCCTAGCAATAAGGAAGAATAAGTCAAATGTAAGAAGAACTAATAGAAGATTTTGTTTCTAGAAGGATCTTCCTCTAGATTGTACTTTTGGATAGATAGATTTAGTATAAATAGGAGTAGAGGGTATGAGAATTTTTGTATTGGATATTATTATAATAGAGCTCTGCTCTACTGGAGGTTTCCCCCTCGAAGAGGAAAGTGAACATTGCTATCATTAATCAAGGTGCTCTTTCTGGTGTTATTCTGGTAGTATTTTGGTATTGTTTTGATTATATCATTGGTGTTCTACCATTTCTAGCTAAAACAATTTTGTTCTGCATACTATTTTATATCTAGAATACTACAAGTGGTATCAAAGCACTTTCCTTAGCAGAAAATTGTGGGTTAATTTTTTTTCAGGGTAGAGACGTATTCCCGTGTCTAAAAGCTACAAAGATCTGTCATTACGCGCATAAACTCATAGTCAGGGAGTCATACATGAAGTAAATACAAGTGGTACTTAAGAGCACATCTATTGGTCACCCTTGTAACCCCTGTTGGTACCTGTTCAAGTGGTAGCGCATCAGACAACACATGTATATGGATTGACCTAGATCTCCTGAATCCCTCCATAGATAAACTGATTGGTCACCTGACTTATATAGTTCCATTGAGAAAAACACTTGGGAAGATACTCTATAGTACATGGGTAGTCGGGTAGTATGGCTAAGGGCATGGTCTAGCCTCCTTAGTTGGTTCCCTGAGAGATTGGGCAAAGTACTGTTGTTGGAACCTGCACATATATTAGAGAGATATAGTACATGGAAAACCCTTGTCTATAGACACCTTGCATACCCTAACCCTTGGGGTAGAAACAAAAACATAACAGACAAGATCTATTTCCATGCAACTATGCCTCCTGCATTTGGGTTGCGAAATTACTACACATTTCTTCCTGTTAAGAATTTGGGAATTTCAACACTACAACATTCTTCAAATTGAAGTGTAACTCCATAGGAGTTATTAAAAAAAATGTTTGGATCCTGTTGGCACCATTATTGTATCCCTATCCCGTTGGATTCTTCTCTTCTCCCTTATCGCATTCATACCTATCATTTTTTAGCAAAAACAAATTCTCGTGGAATCGACCCCCTTCCAACACCCTTATTTGGTCCTTACCCCATTAGATTCCCCTCGTCATCCTGATCATCATGATACACTTCACCCATAACCCATTTTATGTGTGGTCCCACCCATCCCTTTTCATTTTCCCTTTTCATCATGGCTCGCACCCATACCCAAGACTTGGAAGCTCACTTCAATTCCTTGTCCTCTAATTTCACAGAGACCCAACAAGAAGTGAGGGAACTCAATGCCAATTTTTCCACCATCAATAAAAACATCCATTCCTCCATAGATGCCAAAATGGAAACCATAAAATAGTACCTCTCTACCTAGCTTGCATCCATTACTACAATGCTCTGCACCAAGTTGAATATCCCTGCAAATCTTCCCTCCTTTGACCCACCTTTTCACTCTGAAGGTGAAACTTCCACTAATTCCCAGAATTTTTAGTCCCATCACTTTCAGCATGACCTACGCCTTCCGCATGTGGATGTGAACAAATTTGATGGCTCAGATCCCACTAGTTGGGTAACTCAAATGGAGAAAAAAATCCCACCAAGGATATATGGCTTGGATACAATTTGTGGCATAGATTTATGAACGCTTTGACACTAACACCAACTAGTTAGGCCATTTGACAAAGTTGAAACAATATGGCATAGTGGAAGACTTTATAGTTTCTTTTGAGCAATTGGATTTTCGTACAGAAGGCATGTTTGATGCTTTTTTTCGAGAATGTTTTATTAGTGGCCTCAAGGATGAGATTTGTGTCCATGTCCTCATGGAACGACCTAAAAGTTGGGTGGAAGCTACTAAAAGAGATAAGGAAGCACAACAATTTGTCTCTTCTCAAACCTGAAAACCCTCCTTTATTCCTCGCCCTAAACTAGTCACTCCCACTCCTCCTTCCACTCCACTAAAGATTCAGAAATTGACCAGGGAAGAAATGCTTGAACGCCAACTCAAAGGCCTTTCTTATAATTGTGATGAAAAATATTTTCCTGGGCACAAGTGTAAGGAACAAAATATTTTTATGGCCATCTCCGATGATGTTTCAGAAAATGATGTTAAGGCCCCCCTCTGTCCGAGTCACCTGCACCCACTAACATGACCCCACCCTCTGACCCTCCTAAAGTTGAACCAATCATTTCCCTTAATGATCTCACTGGTTTCTCTGCTCCCCAAACCCTCAAGCTTATTGGTTACATTAAACATCATAAGGTCATCATCCTTGTTGACAGTGGAAGCACACATAATTTTATTCATCATTGCATTTCCCAATAAGCTAATTGTTATATATGTGTCATGAATAATTTTCAAATCATGATTTCCAATGGCGGGTCCATGAAATGTGGGGGTCGTTTTGAAAATGTGTGTCTCCAAAGTGGTCAGTACCACATGAAATCTCATATGTTTTCTATCGACATGGGTGGTTGTGACATTGTATTGGGTGTTGAATGGCTAAGGAATTTAGGTCCCATTCTCATGGATTTTAAGTAATTAACCATGCAATTCAACCAGGAGGTCCAACAATATAAGTTCCATGGAATCACCACCAGTTCCCCGGAGATCATTTGTTCCCATCGCATGTAAAAGATCCTCAAAAAAGGTCATTCTATAATTATTGCACAACTCCATGCCATTCATGCCACTGAAACACCCTCTATGCCATAGGACCTCCAATCCATCCTATCAAAACATCAAGTTGTTTTTTCCACTCCTAGGAACTTCCTCCTTCTCGTGGTGTTCTTGATCATTCCATTCCCCTTGTCCCTGACAACCTTCCTCCCAATGTTCATCCCTATCATCATCCCTTTTCCCAAAAAAAATTAATTGAGAAAATTTTTCAAGAATTTCTCACCGCAAGTGTTATCCATCCTAGTACGAGCTCCTACTCTTCTCCTATGATCATGGTCCTTAAGAAAGAAGGCTCTTGGTGCATGTGTCCTGAATTTCGGGCCCTCAAAAAACTAACCATCATATATAAATTTCCCATTCTTGTCATTGATGACCTTTTGGCTGAATTGAGTGGTGCCCAGTTCTTTACTAAACTTGATCTTTGTTATGGATACCACCATATACAAATGAATGAGGAAGACATTCCTAAGACTACATTTCAAACTTATGAGGGCCACTATGAGTTTTTGGTTATGCCCTTTGGCTTTTGTAATGCTCCCTCCACTTTCCAAATCCTCATGAATCATGTCTTTCATCCTTTTCTTCGTCATTTTGTATTAGTTTTCTTTGATGATATCCTCATCTATAGTAAAACCTGGACAACCCATCTTGCTCATTTGGATTGAGTTCTACATCTACTCTCTCAGCACCAACTTTTCCTCAAACAATCTAAATGTGTTTTTGGCACCTTGAAAGTCAAGTACTTGGGTCATATTGTTGGAAAGACAGGTGTCAGGGTGGATCCTAAAAATATTGAAGCTATGTAGGATTGGCCTCACCCAAAGACTATCAAAATATTGTGTGGATTTATGGGTTTAACAGGATATTATCGCAAGTTTGTTAATAATTATGGAAAGATTCCATCCCCTCTCACTGCTCTCCTTAAAAATAATTATTTCACTTGGACTCCCACAACTGATGAGGCCTTTCAAACCTTGAAGGCAACCATGTGCACCACTCCAGTCCTAGCCCTTCTTGATTTCACAAAGACCTTTGTCATGGAATGTGATGCTTCCAGGATAGGAATTGGAGTAGTCCTTATGCAATATGGTCAACCTTTGGCCATTACCACCAAACAACTGTTAGAGCGACATTTAGGCCAATCAATATATGAAAAGGAAATGTTGGATATTATGCATGCAGTGGATCTTTGGTGCCCTTATCTATTGGGGAAACACTTCAAAATTAAGACAAATCATCAAAGCCTCAAATATTTTTTGGAACAACGCCCTTCCTCCCCTGAGCAACAAAAATGGGTGACTAATCTATCTGGCTATGATTATGAGATAATTTACAAGAAAGGAAAAGACAATGTGGTTGTTGATGTTCTTTCAAGAAAATATGAAGATGAAGGGCCCCTTTTTTCCTTCTCCTTCATTGTACTGGGTTGGCTCCAAGTTGTTCACCAGGAATGGCTACAAGATCCCAAAATTTTGCATATGATCCCACAATTGCAGGACAATTCTCTAGTTTCCCCAGGGTACTCTTGGCACAATGGTGAGCTTTGTTACAAGGGTTGTTTGTATTTAAGTAAAAAGTCACAACTTAAATCCATGGTACTTTCTGAGCTTCATGCTACACCCATAGTTGGGCACTCAGGGTTTACCAAAACCTATGACCGGGTCAAACGTTCTTTTTTGGGGGATGGTATGAAATAGGACATTTGCAATTTTGTGGCAGAATGTGATTTTTTTCAACGCAACAGGGGAGAAATAGTCAAAGCTCATGGCACACTACAAACACTTTCGATTCCACCTGTTATTTGGAGGGATATCTCTATGGATTTTATTGTGGGCTTACCTAAATTGGGCAATAAATCAGTCATCATGGAGGTTGTTGATTGTCTTTCCAAGTATGCTCATTTTTGTGCTCTTCAACGCCCATTTACCACTTTCACTGTGGCTCAAATTTTCATCGATCAAGTCTTCAAGATTCATGGCATGCCTCATTCTATTGTTTCTGATCGAGACCCCACTTTCACTAGAAATTATTGGAAAGCATTTTTCAGTCTATAGGGCACCCAATTGCATCTCAGCACAACTTATCATCCCCAGACTGATGGTCAAACTAAAGTTGTCAACAAGTGTTTGGAAACATATTTGAGGTGTTTTGCATCAGAAAGGAAACATTAGTGGACTCAATGGTTACCACTAGTTGAATGGTGGTACAACAATTCTTACCATACAACTACCTGCATGACTCCTTTTGATGCAATATATGGACAAAATCCACCTTCAGTTCTCTCATACCTTCCAAGTGTCTCAAAGGTCCAGGAGGTTGACCAAACACTTACAGTTCAAGAGGCTATTCTTCATACCATCAAAGAGAATTTTTTCATGACCCAAAATCGCATGAAGCAACATGCAGATCAAGGTCGCTCTGAATGTCAATTTGTTGAAGGAGACCAAGTGTTTCTTTGACTACAACCTTATAATCAAACTTCCCTCAAGGATGACCATTGTCAGAAACTAGCACCCAAATTTTATGGTCCTTATACCATTCTCAAGCGTGTGGGATAGGTGGCCTATTAGTTAGTGTTTCCCATTCATTCTAAGATCCATCATGTTTTTCATTTCTCCTGCTTAAAGAAGGTGATTGGAACTAAGTGTTAAACTCAAACCAACCTTCCCGAGTTGGATTAAGAAGGCTCCATCTTGTTGTAGCCACAAGGAATTTTGGACTAGCGTGAGCATCGCCTGCATCAACACACCATCAAGGAAGTTTTAGTCCAGTGGAAAGATACAACTCTAGCAGATGCCACTTGGGAAACAACTACCATTCTGCAGCAATTTCCTCATCTGAAACCTTGAGGAAAAAGGTTTTTTTAAGGGGGCAGACATGTTAGGGACCTAACCTCCCTAACCCCTCACGTAGGTAGAATAATATATTTCCATGTAATAAAGGCCAATATTAATAATGCCTAGCAATAAGGAAGAATAAGTAAAATGTATGAATACCTAATAGAAGATTCTGCTTCTAGAAGGAGCTTCCTCTAGATTTTACTTTTGGATAGACAAATTTAGTATAAATAGGAGTAAAGGGTCTGAGAAGTTTTGTCTTGGATATTATTGTAATAGATCTCTACTATGTTGGAGGATTCCCCCTCAAAGAGGTAAGTTAACATTGCTATCATTAATCAAGGTTCTCTTTCTGGTGTTATTCTCGTATTATTCTGGTATTATTTTGGTTATATCATTGTTGTTCTGTCATTTCTAGCTAAAATATTTATGTTCTGCATACTATTTTATATATGGAATACTACAAATGTTTCCCCCCATATCTTCAATTGTTTCAGCCTCCTGAATGTTTTGAGCAATTCTCATTCTCTCTCCTTTGTGAGGACAGTCCTTATATAAGTGATTTCCCTCACATCCACAACATTATACATGTTGTTTCCTTGGCCTTTTCCTAAATGAATCTATCATCTTATGATCATTTTGGGTTGATTTTCCTTGTTTATTTTCTTGTGATTTGTTCTTCAAAAAATGAGACTTAAAACATTTCTACCTTTGATCCCTCTTTCATTTCATCTTGTCATTCCAATATTTTTGGAAAACGGGCCTACCTCTTCTTATGGCTTCCTCCAAAGTAGTTGGGTTATCATAGTGTATCTTATCAATGTAGAAGGAAGGTAACCCACTCAAAAACCTTTGGATTTGACCTTCTCATCCTTTATGAAGCCAACATAATTCAACTACTCAAAGAACCTCTTCTCATATTCATCCATTGTCATGCTTCCCAATTCAAGTTCAAAGAACTCTTTCATCTTCCTTTCATAGTACTTCTCAGACAAATATTTCTATTAGAAGTATAATCTGAACTACCTCCATGATACATGTTAGTACAAGATTCAATTATTTCATTAATGGAGAAATTTGTGAGGCCACAAAACCTGATTTGGGCCTACTAGGGACAAGGGGGATAGTTTCCATGGCCTTTAAACAAAGGAACAAACCCAACTATGTTAGAAATAATAAAAAATGGTTAAAATTAAACCCCTGGGAACCTAAATCAAACTTGAGCACCTATCAAGATGAAAAATAGGGATTATTGCGACCCAAAAACCCTCTAATTTGCTAGTGTATGGAGCCTATAGTAGAACCACAGGTTAAGACCACGGACTAAAGGAAGCACGAGACTTGAACACCATAATATCACAAAGAGTACTAGATTGATGGCTCACAAATTGTGTTGCATTGTGAACTTACGAGAAGTTTAATGAGCACCTGATGATGCAACAATGGTTTACCATTGTACACATGTCAACCTTTGAGTGGTTTCGCATCGCAAAAAGGAAAAGGGAAAACCACCATTGGGGGCATGCAACAAC
The DNA here is from genome assembly GCA_009831015.1 of Picea engelmannii. NCBI lineage: Eukaryota > Viridiplantae > Streptophyta > Pinopsida > Pinales > Pinaceae > Picea > Picea engelmannii. The sequence continues at coordinate 240,492 of ML805677.1, forward strand.
GGTTTGTGGTTTGGTAGAAACCACTTATCACCCTGAGGAACGATGCATGCCTAGCCGTTGACAAATAACCTTGTGGCGCTGACATGTCACACTCACTTGTTTCCTTACAGTGGACCCTAAGACTGACAAAGGACAGATGGGTGTGCCAATAGGACATCGGAAGAGACGAATCATCAATTTCCACATGGATAGGAAGGGCCCACCAGAGGACACCAAAGGCATAGATGAGTGACCCTGAACTTGATGACATGTGTCTTATTCCCATGCCACATAGATTCCACCATGGACCAATACAAGGATTCCACATGTCTATGGGTCCTAGATGACATCACTCAAATTTCACACCTTCCCCTAACTTAAATGTTTTCATCAATGGTGTGACAACATGTAGCATCCAAAAGGTTAAAATAAGAAAAAAATGTCTCATTGGGCACAAAAAGTACCATCTCCAAAGCGTCAAGTCAGATGCCCAAGATTTCAAGCAAACTGCAACAACCTCTTCTTGTGTTGCCTCCAATGGTCGAAAGGTAACTCGAGAACCTTACAGTCCTTGAATTCACTCCTGCAACTTATTTTTACCATTCAATTTTTAAAATGGCTACTGTTACAAACCCTAGTAAGTCACAATCCTATAAGAAACATGCAGTTGTTGATGAACCAATAGACCAAGATGGTGATATTTTTGACCCGAACATGTCCTTCCCCAACCTATGCCAAGTCATTCACAGTGAACAAACCAATGCTAAAAATGGTTGGGATTATTTACATTTATGGGAATCGAACCTTGTCCAGTCCAGTGTCCAACAGACTTTTAATTTCCCTGAAATTGCTCACTGGTGCACAACAAACTACCAATATGATGGGAGAAAAGTGATTTCCATTGATGGAAAAAACACTATCTATCATATATACCGATATTCCCTTGACCACATGCTCTTTTTCCTTGAAGGATCCTATGAAACCCTAAAACAACACACATTAGAGTCCACATATCAAGAGTTGTCCCAAAATGATAAAGAGATCCTACTAGGACATATTTTATCCCCTAATACTCCACTACCAACTACTTCATATCCATTCAAGTATGACATGTTCCTTGAAACCACCAGGAAAGCTCTGGCCATCATCTACCAAATCCTAGGTTATGACCACGACAGGGAAGTTGATGAGGCTATCCTTGGGGTTTTCTATCTTCTATTGTCATTAACCTCCTCTATGGTCCTTCCCAAGTTTGATTACCACCAACTCATGGAGGAATTCATGCAAGACCAAGTAGAGAAATTCCATAGCACCAAGTCCTTTAGGTATCAATCCTACCTGGTATATCTCATCCTCTCCAAAAATCATCCCTACTTTGAATCTTGGGGAATACATATCACTAATGAGACTAGGATCCTAAATTCAAACAATGAATGGACTCAAGAGATGAGAAGACAAGAACAAAATAGAGGTTTCAACCTTTATGTAAACAAATACATGAGGGCCATATATACCCTGATACATGGAACCCCACCTCCCAGAGTCATACCAGAAATGAGGTATATTATATAGTTGAGCAAGGATGCTAGGACAGGGGATTGGTACCTAGCACATGATCATATTGTCATTAGAGTGTATGGTTTTGAACAAGAACCATTCAAAATCCTTAATTTTTTAACACCAAGAATTTTGGCTCTGGATTATATCAAACAGAGATTGATGGTTGATCAGTTCATGTTTTCCCAACACAAAAAATGCATCACCTTCCCACTACCACATGAGGTTGGCACCTTTTGGGTTCAACAAAGAAAACCCTTTTTTTAAATAGAATATATGTTGAATAAATTTGACTTTGAGAAAGAGGGAGGGTTGATATATGACCCTCATGGTGTCATTGCTGTAGGAAATCCAACATACAAACACCATCCCAGGGTGGTGATAGAAAAAACTACCAGCCTAGAGTCTTGGAAAGAAGTCAAGAAGATCCTAGGAAGAGAAACCTCCAGCCTAAATGCCTCATCAACCCAATCCAATACAGTTCAAACCAATCAGCCTTTAAAAATATCATTTTCAAAAATGCAGTCAAGAGTGGATGTGGATGGATAGAAAAAACAAAATCCTAAAGGAGATGAGGAGGAGGAAATGGAAGATAGTGTGACAATTATTTTCGATAAAGGAAAATGATTGCTACAAATAACTCAAGGGGAAAGTGATTCTGAGGGACCAACCTTGACTATTGAGCACCTCCCCTTAGCCATGTTGTCAACATGAACTATTAAGAAAACAACTTCTAGTGGGGAAGCAACAGAATAACATCCCACCTTATTCTCTCATTACTTGGGTATCAAAAGGAACAATAGAGAGATGAAAAGGGATATGTACCCCCAATAAGGGAGAGAGACAACACAAAAAAATATTTTGACAGCAGTAAATTATCAAGAATGCACCTTCAATTTGGATTTGTTAGAATCAAAGGTGCCAATACCCATATCCCCAATAGACTACAAGGCAACTCAGGTCAAAATCAAACTGGGAAAGGTTCAACCTACCGATCTAATTGACTTTCATCAATAGGAAAGAGACATTCTATATAAAGGGGTGATTCAATCCTCTCCTAGTGAGAGGAAGATGAGATAAATGGTTCTCAAGATCAATAGGAAGTTGAAACAAGAGAAGGTTTCCACCAAGGAAAATAAAATGAAGATAATAGAGATTGAAAATAATATCATATCTCTAGGAATACATCCCAAATACCCCACTACTATGGGAGAGTTGGTGAAGAAAAGAGATGTTGAGATCAAGGTCCTTAGAAAGAGGCTTAACCTTCCTTAATCTCAACATGTGAAAACTCCAGAGTTGCAAGCCAACCATGAAGAAAAAGAGAAGTTATATCACCAGTTGGTTGAGAGCAAGAAAGTCATAGAAAAGTTGTCAACTGAAAATGAGAATCTACAGGAGGAAAATGAGACTCTAAAAAATCGGCAAACTCAACTAGACCAAACATCAAAGCCCAAAAAAGAGTAGGCTAACTTGGCTGACCCAATAGAAGGATTAGTCAAAGTGATGGATGACCTTAGTGTGAAAGAGATGGTGCTAGGCACCTTGACCATCCATCTCAAAAATAAAAGTGTTAGGGTGATAAAATTGGAGGAGAAAGCAAAGAGCATAGAAGTCCTATTGTCTCAAATAAACATTGTCAAAGATGAGGCCATAAAGAAGATGGCGAAATTAAATACCAAAATTGTAGGAAAATCATCCCTTAAAGAAGACAAGAATGCATTTTGGAATATCATATCCACATTAATAGTTGATAATTGGACACATTTCTCCCTAATAGGGAATGAGTTGGAGCTACTCACTTTAGCCAAGGACATAACTAGGACAAGCAGTGAGCTAAACAATAAACCAGATATGGATAATGATATTATAAATTTCCTGAACAAAAAGAATAAGGAGTAGATCAAGGACCTAGAGGTTAATGACAAGACTAGCATCATAATTGATACCAAAAAGGTTCTTACTAAGAGAAGGATCATGAAAATTTTTGAAAACAAGTTTCATGAAATGATAGGGGAAGTGGCCTCTTTCAAAAGAATATTCACTAAGCTCCTCAAGCTTGGGATGGGAGTGAAGACATTCTCCCACAAAAGAAGTACCAAGATAATTTGGAGTAGATAAGGAACAATGATAGCAATTTTAACAAGTTGAAAGGGGTTTAGCTAGGGAAATATGTCCTAGAAAACCTGGCAGGAGATTTTGATATTTTGCATAACCTAAAAGAATTTTTTAAGAACTTGCCCCATCCATCCTATGAAATATTAAAAATATATACATGAGATGGTAAGTGTTGGTCCCTAAACACACATCACCTTTTTATCCTTGATTTTTATCTTATTCTATCAAAATCTGTTCATGTCTTCTTTTCAGAAACCTATTCCCTCATAAGCCCACTTTTTCTTAATTTCCCTATACATTTCTCTTTTATAATGTGCGATGTGTTTTCTTTACTTGAGTCTATTTTCATGTGCTTCTAGTAAGATAGAATTGAATATTTTCATAGTTTGAGTATGTCACATTGGAATCCTAGCCAAATTTTAAATTTTTCCAAAGTTTAAAAGGAGAGACAAAGTCGCTACAAGAATGTCGCCATTCTTGTAGCACCTAAACTTATCATTGTTTTGAACTCATTTTTGGTCCCAAAATCATGTTATCTATTACAAGATTGTGCAGAGGATATTGTAAAGTTCGAATTCAGATTAATGGCACCAAAGAAAATTGGTTTGGTTAATCGTTTGGACCCGATAGGGGGGAAATTGTTGGAAGCATATCCTGAGATTATGCAAAAATTCATCAATGCAGGCTAGCTCGAATTCTGTTATACTTTCCAGGGATACCACGATGTTTCAATGTTGTCTACACAAAACTTGTATGGTTTCAAAATTCATGTAGGGAATGTCTTTATTTATGTAACAGAGCATTCAATTGGGGTAGCATGTCGCTTACCAATAGTAGGTGAGAGATGGTGGAAAAATAATCAACTGCCTGATGTTTCCTACAATCATTTTTTAGTCCCAGAACATCATGATCCGGACTGGAGTCAAGAGATACCAAGAAAATTATTAAAGAAATACTCTACATATGTTCCAGAAATGTATGACCTACCACAATTTGATATATAGGAAATACAAAGTTCATCTAAATTTGTAGAAAAGAAGAGATTTGAAAGGTCATGTTCAAAGGAAATTATTAAAGGATCACCCTCTAATGAACAAAAAAATGAAATGAAGCCTAGTAATACCAAACTCTCCATTGATATCAACATACCCGCGTCTAAGGAATATTGTGGTGGACTCCAAGAAGGAACAAGGGATGTATCAGCAAAGAAAAATATTAAAAATTTGCAGGAAGTGATCAAGAAAATAAAGCTAGAAAATCAAGCCCTAGCAAAACAGAGTATGTGTACAAGGCATATTTGTAGGTTCGTAGGCTCAACAGAAGCCCAACAAACAAATTGAGGTTGAAATTTAAGGAAAAAAAAGATCCATCTCTCACAGAGAAGGTCATTGTTCTATATGATACCCCTCCATAACCTGCAAACAAGAAAAGCACAAGGAAATCAACACAGAAAACAAACCTTGTTTCAGCAAAAGCACAAATTAGGGTTTCATCTACTAAGCATAGAAAAGTGCAGGATCAGAGGAGGGTTACTAGAGCCATGATATCCTAGGAGGATTCAGGAGACAATATTAACAATTTGATAGAGGCAACACAAATTTTCATGTGATTTATGTTAGAGTTTGAAAGGCACTACTGAAACCTTCCTATAGCTTGTTCTTTTTTATGTTTTATACACTAACTTTGGGCACGTTATCTGAGAAATTGGAGACAAATTTTAACAATCTGGAAAAGGTATTTGGCAAGAACAGATTGATTTAGAAAAACATCTCTCTATTTTGCAACATCTATCACGTTTTGAGATATTCGAATAGATACTTGAGGCCTATTTTTCAGGATTTCACTAAAATCAATTTCTTGTTTTAGACACTAACTTTGGGCACGTTCTCTGAGAAACAAGGTGTATATTTCTATATAAAACATGAAGAAATAGGTTCAAAAAATGGGTTTGAGTGGTGGAGAACAAAATACTCTGTCTCTGATTGTAACGCTTGGGACCTGTTACATTTTACACTTAATGGAAAATGATATATGATGGTTATATTGTCTCTTCTTGTATTTTATTATTTCTTGTCTTACTTAAATGCATGTGTATATTTGCAAAGCATTTGATATATATATATTTTTATGTTATAAATCCAGTAAAGATTTTGTTGATTGCTTTCTCATTACAGGATTTTTGTTTTTTTAAGTACTTCATTCTTGTTTCTGAATAATATTTAGGATCAAGAATTTCCTCTGTCAGTTAAAAAATTGGAAACTTGCAGTTTTCTTTCCTTTCATGTTAAACTTCCTTATCTAGCTCATCAGATTGAATACCATTGACTAAGTAAGTGTGATTGGAACTTGTTTTTGTAATCAAAAATTGAAATTTCCTATTTCATTTACTATTTGACCTATAAACCAATCCAAAATAAACCTACAAATATAAAACCATTGCAATAACTAAGGTTCCCTAGCTTTCCCTTGGAAATCAAGGAAAACTTTTTTTTTTTTTTGTAAGTAAGTGTTTGTATTATATATAAAAATCCTTCTCAGAACTAGGATCAAGAGTACATTAACTGATTCATTCGGTTGTAATTACTGAACTTCTCCGTGAGGAGAAACCAGTTCAGCCAACCGTATATAACAAGTAGCCAAAAGTTCTAACAGTTCTAGAGAAAACTAGACTATCTAACTACCATGAGAGCCACTAGAGCTAAAGTAGGGAACAAGCATAGTATAATCTGGAACATACTCGGGCAAGAGGCCAGGCCAGGGTTCCTCGATGATAGGTGTCCCGCTGGCAGTCCACTGCATGTCCGTGGCATTGTTGCTCTTGTCTTCGTGCACCTGGATGCTGGTGTCCTTCTCCCCTGCTGCCGATGTCGAAACTGCAACGTCGTCTGCTCCTTCATTACTTGCCAAAGTCTCCTTTCGCGCGAGAGCAATCATGTCCTCTGGATTATCTGCCTTCCCATCGGACTGCGAGGATCCTTCTGTGGTAGCTTGTTGATGGTTGCTCGCCTGGTCACTGGAATTCTCAGGAGCATCGCTAGAATCCTTAGGAGCGGCTGGAGGGGGGGTGGTGAGAAGCTGGAGAAGGACAGAAAGCCTTCCCTCCATCTGTTGGACCCGGAACTGGAGATCATTCACCCCTTCATGAAGCTCAAAAACTAAGTCATGCAGAATGGCGGAGTGTTCACGCGGTAGATTGGGAGAGGGCGTCTTTTCATTGTGACGAGGTTGACCATGGCGCGGCGCCGGGGGAGAGGAGGAATGCTTGATAGTGGGAGAATGCCATGCCGGTGTCCAGGAGGTGTCGACTACAGCCAAACAGTCACGACCTGGGGTGGAAGAACCAGAGGGCGAGGAGGAAGTGTGAGGGCGTCGAGGGCGCCAGGGAGAGCCCCGACGAGGATGCATGCGTTGCTGAGGCATGGTGAGACTTGGTGTCTGCAGCAGGTCTGCAGAGCCAAGGTGGAAAATGAAAATCACCCGAAAGACCATGAAAAACACAGAGCCGGACTCGGAGCCAAACAACCAGGCGATAATGCCAAGTGAATTATGCATAGTTCTATGCGTAGAGGTGGTCGCGGGGGGTTGGATTAATGCCCCTCCCATCGGCCTTGAATGAGAATTAAAGCTCGGGGATGGTGGTTGCAGTGGGCACAAGCCGGGCACATGGCTCCGTGCTCCGCTGGCCTCCCCTTTCACCCATAGCCTGCCAAGTGGACCGCAATACCACCCCATCCGGGGGCGAATCGACTATAGCTGCCTTGCGGATGCACTGTTGAAGAGTAGGATGCTCTGGTTCCAGCGCAGAGATGCAAAGGAGATCTGATCCCCCCCAGGTGGTTCCTTTATTGGCGAGCTCGTCTGCAACTTGGTTTGCCTGCCTTCGAACATGGGATGGGATGATTGCCTGAGTTGGTGTCATTAAGCTGGTGAGCAGTTGTAAACCATGTGAGAGCCTCCAACTTGGCGTGACTTTGTCCAAGTTTTCTCCATTTAGGATATGCTATAACATATTGATGATGATCTCTGAATCTCCTTCAACCACTAAGTTATGAAAACCGTGTTCACTTGCAAGTTGCAGACCTCCAATCAATCCCCAGAGCTCTGCTGCATTATTTGTTGAGTGCCCCAAGTAGCCTGTTATCACTCTGTAAATTTACTAGAGGCTGAAAAGAGGAAATACACAAAGGTAACCTTAACCAACCACTTTTAAAGCTGGGATCTAGCCCTTCCAGCTTCAGAGAGGGATCTCTCTATATAATTTAGCTTTGTTTGAATTGAGATATTAGGCTAGTTAGAGGTACGAGTTTGTTTTGTTGTAGGGATTTTTAAATTTGGTTGAGACAAATCACACATCCATTGGG
>ML805677.1:288362-330816 GCA_009831015.1 Picea engelmannii
CTATCATTCTCATCAAGGGCATCATATCAATGATCCATCTTTATCAATTGGTTTCCACTTGGACATCTATCATTCTCATCAAGGGCATATTCATTGTTCATCAATCATCAATCAATCAATTACTTGACATCAATCAATGACATAAATAAAACCAAACCATTTATATCAATGACATATGATCCCCAACAATCTCCCAAATAATCAAACCATTGGCATCAATGACAACATGATCCAAAAAAGAGAAGGCCTGTGGCCTATTTGACAAGCCTTGCCTGATTCTTTGAGGCAGACACATGACATCTTTCACGTCTCTGTTTTAATACATTATGTTAGTGATCCTACTCATGTTGTTGACATGAGTTCCTTGCAGGATCGGACGAGGGTGCACTCACGACAAAGTCGATCCACATCCTGGACCATCGCATTCGACAGCTATGGTGTTGAACCGTAGATTAGGTCAAGGTCCACTAGGACAACTATAGTCCGCACTCAACGACCTGGGAGGATGCATATGATATGCGTCAGTAGTTTCCATTTTTGTTGATGGGTAGACTTATGATACTATGATAAACTTTATTCGGCACTTATATACTATGAAACTTCGGGATGAAGTTTAGACCAAGAGGGGGTGTATGTAACATCTCGCTCTTGCGCGCACTAAGCGAACTTATTCTTTGAGGACACTTTCTTGCAAGTGATCTGGATTATTATACTATTGGTCGTTTGATTATGATTATGAGGCATTGTGGATATGAGGATATGTTATATTGTTTTATTGACATAGACAGGTGTTATTGTCTGGTTTCTCCTAAGTGTGTAGGAATTTGGATCTCGAGGATGCAGATGCATCGATGAAACCCCTTGGACTCCGGGTCGTGTCAGGGAGTGGACTATTGGGTTGAATATTATTGATGTGACATATGTACATATGATTAGATGTTATGATGATTGATTATTATTGTTGAGATGATTCGTTGATGGATGCAGGCTAACGATATCTTTCCGACCAGACTCACATGTGGAGTAGAAGGGTCACGCAGGACAACCAGAGACTTGAGGGAGAGGTTTGGACAGCAGCCCTACCAGAGCCTACTAGCACTCCTGTCGTGGCTCGAACTGTAGGTTAACGATTACCTAGTTCGAGAAGACCCACGATGTCCTGAGGGAAAACTATGGCAGTCGCTCACGATGATTCTAAGGGGTGCGCAATAAGGCAGGGGCCTTATTCCTTAGAGCCCCTTAGTCTCCCACAAGTCACCTGGTTGAGTATTGACTCCAGGGGTTTTTTATGTCTACAAATTCAGTCAAGAGGCGAGTGGCACCCTTGGAGCACGTAGTGCGTCCTGAAGGGCACGTCACGCAAGGAAAATGGAAAGAGGCGAGTGGCACCCTTGGAGCACGTAGTGAATCCTGAAGAGCACGTCACGCAAGAAAAATGGAAAGAGGTGAGTGGCACCCTTGGAGCACCTAGTGCATCCTGAAGGGAACATCACATTTTTAACTGGTAAGTGAATAAACCTAGACGACCTTAAAACGAATGAGGTGATAAGTAATATTTAAAAACAAATTTTCCCTAATAAAAATGTCTCCCAACCTAGAGAAATTAAAAACCTAGGTCTAATTAGAACTTGTGGTCAAAAAATAATAATAACAAATAAACTTGTAACAAGAAGGGGGGGTAAGAAATTCAAATTAAATTTTAAAATCAAATTATGATGGGGAATTAAAATTTAAAAAAAAAAAGGGAAATGATTGTTTTATCTACATATGTTAATTTAATTTTTTTAGTTAAAAAGAAAAAGGGGTAAATGGTTGATCAATGAAAAAGGAATTTAATGATAAATTGGGAAACTAATTACTTGAAAACTCTATAAAAAGGAAGGAGGAGGAGAAATATGGATCTCATCTTTATGCGTAACGTTACACTGCTTAATTTTTTTCTTGACTGAACTTATCTTGTGGGAGTTGGGATACCCAGCTCGGGTAACAAGTGGTAGCTCGACCTTGTGAGGCGAGTTGGGTGCTAGAGGTTCTCTGGTATTGTGTGTGTGTCCCCTTTGTGGCTCGAGGGGCTCAAGGGGAAGAAGAGTACCCCTAGCGTTGGTTGGGAGGTACTGGTGAGGTCACATCGGTCAGCAAGCGGGAGTTAGATGGAGAGTGTGTGGGACTACGACTCAAAGATGTCACATTTGGATATAGTACGCATGCGTTTATTTTTTAATGGTAGATTAATATTGTTCCTGCGCTTTCATTATTGTACTTATTTTGTGTAAATATTATGTTTTACTCAGCATTTTATAATCAATGAACTTAAATTCATCCCAGCCTTATGCTTGCTACGTTCTGAATTGATTCTCATGGCGAACCCAAGCCTGATTGCTATGAATTTTTTGTGTTTGTTTTATTGATTATTGCGAAGAAATTTGTGTTTTTCCCTTATCCCTTTAGTGATCAGTCCATGCCTGAGAAGTCATCTAGGAGCCGAATCAACGGTCGTCACTTCAGTGTCTAAATACCTATAGATTCAAATGACCTGCTTTTCTGTGCATGGATGTTGAGTGGAGGATAAGTTTTGCCCAATTGTTTATCCCTTACTTATCTTTGCGTTGGTTGATTCATTTTCAAATGATTGGTCCTTGCGCCTTCTTGTGCTGAGTATCTCTGTTTTTTTGTGTGATTATTTATGTGCTTTATCTTTGTGATTTCTTGGTATAACCTCTGTGATTTTATTGATAAACCCCAGAACTTTGTTGGGTATCATAACTGCGATTTTAATAATGAATCCTGGTACTTGGATTGATCTTTTGACAACATTTTTTTTGGATGTAGATACTGCGGTTGTGATATATAGTGACTGCGTTTTTATATAATGAAACAGTGTTTTTATTGTCTATTTTGTTTACGAATTTACCCCAACGATTTTACCTAGCATAATCTCGTTGATAGAGTTCATATATCCTTTTTTTTACATGCAATACCCCAACCATTTTACAAGGAAGAATTTGGTTGATAAAGTTTTATCTCTTTTTTAAATGCATTTACCACAACAATATTTTCCTCTGCGTTTTATGACTATTGACTACGATTTACCATTTTTATAAGTCAACGATGTCTACACAGCGATTTCCTAAATGATTATTGATTGATAGCAGACTGTGGCGATTTTAGTGACAACGACTTTATATATGTGTGACAGAGAATTATTAATAGACAACGTTATTACTTGAACTATAGAGAACCTATGTCTAAATAATACAAAGTGAATCTATATAGAATACAACAAATATATCTTCTTATATTACGTAATGAATGTATGTATTACGCAGTGATACACATTTACACAACGATTTAATGTTTATTGACAACATCTGATAGTAATCTTGATTGTATGACAGTGTTGATGGTATGACAACATTTGATAGTAATCTTAATTTTATTGACATCATTTTTTTATATGTATTATGTATAATAATAGACAGTAATAATATAGTATATAATGAACATTATCATTAGTGATTTTATGAACAACATGGATAGCGTTTTTATAACAACGATTTTAATGGATAGCGTTTTTATTATAGTGATTTTAATGGAAAACGTTTTTATAACATCAATTTTAATGGTAGCATTTTTCTTTTATATGTGAATGATAGACAATGTTTTCTTTTTATGTTAATGATAGACAGTGTTTTCTGAGACATTTCACATGGAATAAAAGATTAAAGAAAATTACGGTAAGCATAGCATGTGAAATATGTAATCAAATTAAGGTCAGCTAACTCAAATACTATTGGTATAATGTGATTGAATATTTGTTGTCCCTCACGTAATCCTGATTTAGAACATGATGAAAAGAATTCAGATATAAATTTAACTTTGTGGGAATTGATTACCTGAAGGTTAAATACACTGCAAAGTTTAACGTTTATTTTTACTTTATTCTGAGATGATTATTTCGAAATAAGTATCAGTTTGTTACCTTTGGTACGTTGGAGAAAAGCGTTGGGTGTTACAAAGCATCCTTCCATGATGATGGCTTCAGTCATTTTGGAAAAAACTATTCGTATTCGACTTTATTCATTTTTTCTCAATTAAACCCCAAAAATTATGGCATCTTTCTATTTGTTAGAATACGATAGACAACGTTATTATATGTATTGTTAGCATTTTTATTGTGACCTATGAATCTTGCAAACAGTAGATTAATCGTCTTCTATTGCCATTGTTCATGTATCTGTCTTACATGTCAACCTTTTAACTTCTTCCACAATTGATTAAATGCAATTATAATAGTTCACTCATCCAAACTTAGACATAATGAGTAGCAGTCAATGGTTTATGGTTTATTGGCAATAAACTAATATCTTGCGCAAGATTAATGGTGGAGGGTTATTAATTTTTTAGCTAAACAATTAATAGTTTAACAGTTAAGTGGTAACTATGCACCTTGCGCCTTAAGTTGATTTGTAATTGGGGGTTAGTCATAGTTGTTTCACCACACAGGTTGCCTTGTAGGAAGAAAGAAATCCTTTGGTAATTTGCGCAATTTAATGTGAGTTTTGTCACCTTGCATCTTGTCGGCTTATTTCTTGGGTGCATGGGTATAGTCTTATTGTATTTTTTTAGTTAATTTGGTCTCCTAGCGCGTTGGATTTTTCTTGGGTTAGTGGTATAGATTTTTTATGTTGCGCCAGGGTTATTGTCACACATATCGCCTTGTGACAGCATGATTCCTAATGAGGGGATCATTGTGCACCCTAATGGATAGACTCGAATGATAACCTGACCGGATTCTTGTGCTTCCCGATGAGGGCGTTTGTTCATTGTAATTGATGTTGGTACTTGGTTCTGTAATGCCTCAATGTGTTTGGTTTTGTGCGTTGTATAGGTATCTAGTTACTGGTCGTCAAATTCATTGTGTTGGGTTGTTGATGTTGTCCTTTATCATGTAGGCGTCGTCTTGTTTGTGTCGGTTGGGTAGTCGTTTTTATCTATCCTCTGATTATTGCATGTTTCATCCAAGTTACCTGATGTGCTAGTATGTTGATTTGTTTTTGTTTGTTGCTTGATCTGCATGTGTTGTGTTTGTCATCAAATTGTGTTGTTTAACTGTTTTCATTGTTGCATTCATGTCCTTCTTAAAACAAAAAAAACAAAAATTATTTTTCGTTGCGTCGTGTGTAGTCGTAAACACGGGGTCGTTAAATAGAGACAGAGAAATATGTGGTTCACCCAGTGTGTTCTATGTCCACCAAAGTAATTTGCAGGTCCTTCCTTTTTATTATCTAGCAAATGAAGGGATACAACCTATGACACACCCGTTGTAACTTCATCTTCTTTCTCTCACAGCCTCCTCTCCCAGAATACAATATTCACAATTATGCATAGCCGCAATACATTTCCCTCATAAAACAAGGTTGTCTTCTAGGGAAAAAATCCCTAAATAACTTCTATCGTCATATTTGCGACCTTATAATGAACTTTCCAGATTTACTATGAAATTACAATATACATTTACAAGGACATGTTTCCTTCGGGGGCCAACTTGCCCCTAGACCCCCCAATCGGGAGGATAATCCCTCAGGACCCCACAGGGGTGGGAAATCCCCCCTTGCAACCCCCCCGCGTGGAGGGGTGTACAGCCTTCATGGGGCATAAAAAGGTTGAAAACAAAGACCTATGAATCAGGAAGATAATCATGCTCCACAAATAACAATCTCCCACTTGGAGACTGATCACAAAAAATCCATTGTTGTTGTACTTGATGGACTATACTCCACCCTGAACCTGGAATATTTCTCATCTTCACCTTCATGCTTAAAGGCCAACTGAAACTGAGCAGGAACTCAATTTCTCACTGGTTACTCCCTTTGTTAACATGTCTGTGGGATTCTAGCTACTGTGTATCTTTTCCAACTTCAAATGTCCATCTTCAAAGACAGATCGTATGAAATGGTACTTGAGTTGTATATGTTTGGTATTTGAATGGAATCCTGAGCTATTTTCAAGATGAATGGAACTCTCATTGTCACAGTACAACCTGTAATTCTCTTTCTTCTTTCCCTATTCCTCCATAAACCTATGTAACCAAATCATCTCTTTACTAGCCTCTGTAGCAGCAACATACTCTACCTTTGTTGTTGAAAGTGAAACAACATTTTACAGTTTCGAAATCCAACTTACTGTTGTTCCACCTACTGTAAAAACATACCTTTTGGTGCTCCTCATGATATCGTTATCACCTTCCATATCTGAATCAACATATACCTGTATAATAGTGTCTGAACCTCCAAAACATAATGCATGAGTATCAGTACCTTTCAAATACCTGAGAATCCACTTTATTTCCTCCCAATTTTCTTTACCTGCATTGTTCATATACCTACTCACAACTCCCACTGGATGTGCAATATTTGGTCTTGTGCAAACCATCGCATACATCAAGTTTCCAACTGCTGATGAATAAGGGACCCTGGACATGTATTTTATCTCCTCCTGTGTCTTGGGACACATTTCTTTGGTTAACTTGAAATGGCTGGCCAAAATTGTACTAACCAGTTTTTTATTCTGTATTCTAAACCTCTCCAACACCTTTTCTATGTACTCACCGTGAGACAATGTCAAATTGTGATTTTTCCTATCTCTTGTTATTCTCATACCAAGGATTTTCTTTGCAGCACCCAAATCCCTCATTGCAAATGAATTAGCTAATTTCTTCTTGAGCACGTTTATATCCTGCATATTAGACCATGCAACAAGAATGTCATCTACATACAATAGAGAGATAATATAACTTCCATTTTCTAGCCTTTTAAAACAAACACAGTAATTATAATGACATCTACTATAACCTTGTTTTGCCATAAACCTATCAAAATTCAAATACCACTACCTTGGAGTTTTCTTTAGGCCATACAAGCTCTTCTTCAACCTGCATACCAAATTATCCTTCCCTTTGAACTCATACCCCTATGGCTTTTGCATATAAATATTTTCCTCCAAATCCCCATGGAGAAAAGTTGTTCTTACATCTAACTATTCAAGATGAAAATATTCTACTGCCACAAGACTTAAAATAGTCCTAATTGAAGTCAATTTAACAACAAGAGAAAATATTTCATCAAAATCTGTACCTTTATTTTGTGCAAACCCCTTTACAACAAGTCTAGCCTTGTGCTGCTTTTTTTCTCCATCTTCTTCCTTCAACTTGTAAACCCATTTATTATGGAATTCTCTTTTTCCTACAGAAAATTGAACCAAGTCCCAAGTCTGGTTATTTTCCAAGGAATCCATTTCATCTTTCATGCCTTGCTCCCACTTCTTGTTAGTGTCTACCCAAATTGCCTCTTCATAACATTTTGGTTCACCAAAATCAGTCAACAATAAATAACACAATGAAGTAGAGTATTGTTCAGGGGGTCTACTTAACCTGGTAGATCTTCTAAAAAACTTGTAGGATTTTGAGGTACATGTTTCTCATGTTGTTGTACATTTTGATTGTCTGGTACCTTTGGAATTTATTTTTCAATGATCTCATCAAGCACTGTGTATTGTGGTTTTTCTTTTTCCTACTTCTTTCCCTGCAATTGATCTTTTTACATGACCTTCTCATTGAATATGACATCTATACTCCTAATTATTTTTTGATTTTCATAATCCCATAAGCGATAACCAAAATCATTAACATTGTATACAATAAAAGTACACTTATTGCATTTTGCCTCAAATTTTGTTTAATTTTTTAATCAGTATGGAAAAATCCTTCACAACTGAAAGTCTTCAAAAAAAAATAGTTTACCTTTTTACCTGTCCATGCCTCCTTTGGAATTCCACCATCCAAAGAGCTTGAAGGTCCTCTATTTATTAAATAAACAATAATATCTACAACATCTTCCCAAAACTGTAATGGAAACCCAACATGCAATCTCATACTCCTTGCACGCTCCATGATTGTCATGTTCATCCTTTCTGACACACTATTTTCTTGTGGTGTTCCTGGAACTATCTTCCCCCTATGAATCTCATGGTATGAAAAATAATCATCAAACTCCTTGTTGAAATATTCACCTCAATTTTCTTATCTGATACACTTCAACCTTTTTCATGTCTCATTCTCAACCAAAGCATTCCATTTCTTAAAATTATCAAAAACATCATATTTTTGTTGAATGCGAAAAACCCAAGTTTTTCTAGTTGCACCATCAATAAAAGTAACATAATAGCGATATCCACCAAGAGATGATACCTAATATGGTCGCCATACATCTGTATGCACAAACTCTAACCTTTCACTCTTATTTTCTTTTCCAACTCTAAGAAATATGACTCTCTTATGTTTTTCATAAACACAATGCTCACATAAATTCAAATCAATTTGTTTAAGATATGGATTTTTTTTTATTTTGTGAAGTATCTGCATCCCCTTCTCACTCATGTGTCTAATTCTATGATTCCATAGTGTTGTATCCACTCTTGTAGAAACTAAAGAGATAGAAGAATCAGTATTACCAGTACATAAATACAATGTACCTACCTTCTCTCATTTTTCTATCACTAGTGATCCTTTGGTGACCTTCCATACCTTATCTATAAATATAGATATACAACCTTCACTTTCCAACTGCCATGTTGAAATTAGATTTTTCCTTAGATCTGGAACATGTCTTACCTCTTTCAACAACCATTGGTTTCCATTCCTTTGCTTTATTTTTACCTTTCGCATTCCAATAATTTTTCATGGTGCATCATCACCCAAATGAACCTGTCCAAAATCACCTTGCACATAATATAGAAAATGTTTCCTATGGGTGTGGCATGAAATGAAGCCCCCTGATTCTACTACCCAATACTGAGAAATATTATCTACAAAATGAGTCAAAGTATCTTGTAACACATCACATGTTACATTTTCTTCCTGATTTTTCTCCTATTGTCCATCTCTTTGTTTCTTTGGAGCTCTAGAGTCTTTCTTCAGATGTCCTTTCTTCCCACAATTCCAACACTCTATCTTTCCCATTCTAGAATTTGGATCTTTCCTTCCTAGGATTCCCGCGGTTCCCTGAACGCTTTCCTCTGTCCTTTTATATTCCCCTATTCTCCATGTTTAACACATTACCTTATGTCTCACCTGTGCTTTTTCGTCGCATTTCCTCACAAAGGATAACACCAACAACATCATCAAATTTTAAAGTGTTTGAACCAAAGAGAGAGTTACTTACAGCCATGACCAAGCCATTCCAACTTTCTAGCAATGAGCACAAGATTAGAAGATCCCTGACCTCATCATCAAAGTACACTTTTATAGAACTTAGATGATAAGTAACCGTACTAAATTTATTTAAATGATCTGCAACAGAACTAGCTTTTGAAATATTCATATTAAATAATATCTTCATTAGAAATACCTTATTGGATGTTGAGGGTTTTTCATATAGTTTATCCAATGCATCCATCAGATCCTTCGTTGTCTTTTCTTTTGAAATATTGAAACCCATTGATGCTGCCAGGCTCAACCGTATCGTTCCAAGTGCCTTTCTGTCAAGAACCTCCAATTCTTCATCCTTCATGGTCGTCGACTTCTTTTCTATTCCACCCAATGGTAGGAATAGATCCTTTTGATATAAATAATATTCCATCTACATCTTCCATAACTAGTAGTTTTGGTCGTTAAATTTCTTGACCCTAAACTTTCCATCTTCCGCCATTGCTCCCACTTGAACCAGGAACCCGCTTTTCCTGCAAGCTACCTTTCACTCTCATACCAGATGTTAGAAAAACAAGATCGTGGAGAAATAAATAAATAAAAAATGCGGAAATAAAACAAAAAATATACACAATACAATAGAGACATAGATATACGTGGTTCACCTAGAGTAGGATACGTCCACCAGAGAAATTTCTAGGTCCTTCCTTTTTATTATCCATAAAATGAAGGGATACAAGCTACAACGCACCCATCGTAACTTCCTCTTCTTTCTCTCACATTATCCTCTCTCATAATACAATATTCGCAATGATGCATAGATGCAATACATTTCCCTCATAAAAGAGGGTTTCCTTCTAGGTTAAAAAACCCTAACATAACTTCTACTGTCAGATATGTGACCTTATAATGAAAGGTCTATATTTACTATGAAATTACAATATACATTTACAAGGAAATTTTTACTTCGGGGGCTTCACCCCCGAACCCCCCAGCTGGGGGATGAGCCCCCCCATGTGGAGGGGTGTACAGTATTCATGGGGTATAAGCATGGCTGAAAAAAAATACCTATGAAACAGGAAGATAATCAGGCTCCACAACCAACAATTTTGAGACAGATATTAGCTTATTCCGACGGTAGAACCATCAGGGCACATTGTCGGGTCCTAGGAGGTGTGTAAACCCCCAGGGGATCTCATATGGGGTCCATTCATATCATCAGATAACTGATATTCATTCTATAATATACCGAGAGGATCTTAGAGGTCTAGGGGCACAATTTGGGATAGTTTTCAGGCCGATTAGACAAGTGTAGCCACCAGAATGAATATCTCAGTCATTTGTAGTAGTTGTCGTGAGCTTCCGGAGTTGCATGCAATAGATCTATCCATGCATGTTACAGATCTATCCATCCCTTCTGATTATGGGTATTTCATGATTATTTTTCATTGTATTCTAGTGATGGTCCACGAGATCTAGCTGATGATTAGTTTCTCTACTTTCTGCATGCCAGTTTTATTTCCTGTTATTTCACATAATACATGTTATTAAGTTGTGTTGGTTCTCTACTACTTTCATGCATGATATAATTGTAAAAAACTTATTCTATTTGAACACACACATGCAAAATTACCACACATGTTAATACAAAGAGACTAAATGCATCCAAAAAACCCCAAAGTGTGATATCTGAGAGCTTATATACAACAAATACCGTGAGAATTTATTGGATCTCTCTCTCTCTCTCTCTCTCTCTCTCTCTCTCTCTCTCTCTCTCTCTCCTGACCTTCGAAAAATTCCAGAACATATGACTAAATCATCAACCTCAAGAGGTATGTTACCTTGCATTTTAGACATTTGAAATTTCAAAGGGATGGGTGGATGAATTTTGAGAAAAACAATTAAACATACAAGGCATTTTTTAGAATGAATTTTGCAGTTTATAAGAGAAACAAAACATGTTGAGCAATTAATAATTCAATAGTTATAACAAAAACATCAAGATCTGTGAGAGAATGTACTTCATACATATTTAAAACTTCATACATTTAAACATAAGGAGGTAGCCTCTGCATACATTCAAATATATCAAGAAAATGACAAGAACTGGTCATGTAAAAATGAAATCAATTCAATGCCATGATAAACATCACACATTAACACTAAATGTGGTGTTAATACGATGTCTGAGGTTTTATTAATCAAATATGATACAATTAGCCAAAAATGAGAGAAATGGCTTTACTAGAAGACAAATACAATGGAAGAATAAGAATATGAATTTTACATACTAAACACATCATAGTGTATGAATCTCTTGAGGCTTGTTGCCTTCATCATTTGCCTATGCTTGAGATCTGTGATCTTGCAGCTTTGAGTATAAGAAACTATTTAATTCCCCAAAGTTTTGACCCTTAAAAAGAGTTCCTTATTCCTATTTAATAACTTTTTTCTCTCTTTAAAACAACTTCTTGATACTTCTTCTTTATTTTCAAAACCACCTCTTGTTTTGAGAGGGGCCCCACCATGGTCAAAATGTTTAACCCCGTATTTTACTTTATTTTCCTTTATTACTGGGCTCGTCATGTGCCACTTGATTCTCCTTGCCTTCCTAAAGGGATCTTTTCATATTGACACATGTGATGCCAAGCATTACCCACAGGGTATTCAGTCATGTTCATGTTTCTTACGGTTAGTCCCTAAAGTTGTCATTCACTACTAAGGGAAGGATAGGGCACCTCAATTATTGAAATGGTTTTATGTTTGTAGGTTTATTTTGGATTTTGGATTGGTTTATAGGTCAAGTAGTAAATGAAATAGGTGATTTAAATTTCTGATTACAAAAACAAGTTCCAATCACACTTACTTAGTTAATGGTATTCAATCTGATGAGCTACATAAGGAAGTTTAACATGAAAGGAAAAAAAAACTGCAAGTTTCCAATTTGTTAACTCACAGAGGAAATTCTTGATCCTAAATATTATTCAAAAGCAAGAATGAAGTAATTTAAACACAAATCCTATAATGAGCAAGCAATCAAAAAAATATTTAGTATCTTTCAAACATAAACAAGATATATCAAATGCTTTGCAAAGAATAAAAGACAGGAAGAGACAGTCTAACCATAAAATATATTTTTCCATTAAGTGTAAAATGTAATAGGTCCCAAGCATTACAATTGGAGACAAAGTCTGTCGTTCTCCACCACTCGAACCCCTTTTTTACACCTCTTTATTCATGGCTTATATAGAAAGATATATTATTATCAAGATCCAAAAATAATAGATCTGAAAACATCCTTATCTATCTTTATAAATATCTAATCCCAATTTGAATTGATGAGCTAGAATATCCATGAAAATCCAAAATCATAAGCTATCTAGGCATTTTTACAGGAAACTGATTTTGGGGAAATCCTGAAAAATAGGACTTAAAGATCTATTTGAATCTCTCAAACCGTGATAGTTGTTGCAAAACTGAGAGAATTTTTTCTAAATTATTTTGTTCCCAACAAAAAAAATTCCATATTTTTAAAATTCGTCTCTAGTTTCTCAGAGAACGTACCCAAAGTTAGTGTCTAAAACAAGAATTTGATTTTGGTGAAATACTGAAAAATAGGCCTCAAAGATGTATTCAAATCTCTCAAAGCGTTATCGTTGTTGCAAAACCGAGAGAGGGTTTTCAAAATTGTTCGTTCTCGACAAAAACCTTTTCCATTTTGTTAAAATTTGTCTCCATTTTCTTGAATAATGTGCCCAAAGTTAGTGTCTAAAACAGGAAAAAACAACAAGCTACAGGAATGTTTCAGTAGTGCCTTTCAAACTCTAACAGAAATCACATGAAAATTTGTGTTGACTCTACCAAAGTATTAATCTTGTCTCTTTCATCCTCCTAGGTTTTCATGGCTCTAGTAACCCTCCTCTGATCCTGCACTTTTCTCTGCTTAGTAGATGAAACCCTAATGTGTTCTTTTGTTGAAACAAGGTTTATTTTCTATGTTGATTTCCTTGTGCTTTTCTTGTTTGTCAGTTGTGGAGGGGTAGCATCTAGAACAATGACCTTCTATATGAGATATGGATCTTGTTTTGCCTTAAATTTCAACCTCAATTTGTTTTTTGGGCTTGTCTTGAGCCTATGAACTTGCAAATCTTCCTTGTGTGCATACTTTGTTTTATTGGGGCTTGATTTTCTTGCTTTAGTTTCTTGATGACTTCCTGCAACTTTTTTATCTTTTGCTTCGTTGATACATCCCCTATTCATTCTTAGAGTCCACTAAAATATTCCTCAGATGTAGGTCTATTGATATCAATGGAGAGTTTGGGATTTCTGGGCCTCATTTCATATTTGGGTTCATTAGAGGGTGATCCTTTAATAATTTCCTTCGAAGATGACCTTTCAAATGTCTTCTTTTCTGCAGATTTAGATGAACTTTGTATTTCCTTTATATCAAATTATGGTAGGTAGTACATTTCTGGATCATATGTAGATTCTTCCTTTAACCATTTTCTCGATATCCATTGACTCCAGTCTGGATCATGATGTTCTAGGACTAAAAACCGATTGCAGGAACCAACAGGAAGTTGATTCTTTTTCCACCACCTCTTACTTGCTATTGGTAAGCGACATGCTACCCCAATTGCATGCTCTGTTACATAAATCAAGACATTCCCTACATGAGTTTTGAAACCATCAAAGTTTTTTGAAAAAAACATTGAAACCTCCTCATTGTATCCCTGGAAAGTATAGCAGTATTCAAGCCAGCCATCATTGATGAATTTTTTCATAAAATCAGGATATGCTTCCAACAATTCGGCCCCTATCGGTTTCAAACAATTAACCATACCACTTTTCTTTGGTTTCATTACTCTGAATTTGATCTCTGCATGATCCTCTACACAATCTTGTAACAACTAACATGATTTCGGGACCAAAAACACGTTCAAAACAATGATAAGTTTAGGCGCTACAAGAATGGCGACATTCTTGTAACGACTCTGTCTCTCCTTTTAAACTTTGGAAAAATTTTAAATTTGGCTAGGATTCTGATGTGACATACTCAAACTATGCAAATATTCAATTCTATCTTACTAGAAGCACATGAAAATAGACTCAAGCAAAGAAAACACACCACAAATTATAAAAGAGAAATGTATAAGGAAATTAAGAAAAATTGGGCTTATGAGGGAACAGGTTTCTAAAAAGAAGACATGAACATATTTTGATATAATAGGATAAAAATCAAGGACAAAAAGGTGATTTATGTTTAGGGACTAACCTTATCTCCTTCGACTGGTATTTTTTTGTGATAAAAAATTAAGAACCATGTAGACCAATGCCTTCTTTTCCAATTATATTACTGAAACTTGTGACTTCCACCATGTGTTGACCTTTGTATTATTAAATATCATCTACTATCCATTCTAAAATACCAAATTTAAAGACGCTAAATTGTAGACTAGTGTCACCATTATTGGTTGTGGAGCCTGATTATCTTCTTGATTCATAGGTCTTTGTTTTCAGCTGTGTTTATACCCCATGAAGAATGTACACCCTGGAATACTGTACATGCCTCCACACATGGGGGGTTGTAGGGGGGGATTTCCCCCCCTACGGGGTCTGGGGGCAAGCGAACCCCCAAATGAAAATTTTCCTTGTAAATGTATATTGTAATTTCATAGTAAATTTGGACCGTTCATTATAAGCTCACGGATATGACGATAGAAGGCAACCTTATTTTATGAGGGAAATGTATTATGGATATGTATCATTGTGAATATTGTATTTTGAGAGAGGATATTGCAGGTTAAAGAAGAAGAAGTTACAACAAGTGTGTTGTAGGTTCTATCCCTTCATTTTTTGGATAATAAAAAGGAAGGACCTGGCAATTTATATGTTGGACATAGCCCACACTGGATGAACCACGTATATTTGTGTCTCTATTGTATTGTGTATCTTCTTCTTTTTATTTACGCATTTGTCTTATTTTATTGCTCCACGATCATGTTTTTCTTAAAACTCGTACCAGAGCGAAAGGTAACTCACAGGAAAAGAGGGTTCCTGGTTCAAGTGGGAGCAATGGCGAAAGATGGAAAGTTTAGGGTCGAGAAATTTAATGGCCAAAAATACCATTTATGGAAGATGCATATGGAATATTATTTATATCAGAAGGATCTATTCTTACCATTGGGTGGAATAAAAAAGAAGTCGATGGCCATGAAGGACGAAGAATGGGAGGTTCTTGACAGAAAGGCACTTGGAACGATGTGGTTGAGCCGAGCAGTGTCCCTGGCTTTCAATATTTCGAAAGAAAAGACAATGAAGGAGTTGATGGATGCATTGGACAAACTATATGAAAAACACTCGATGTCCAATAAGGTATTTCTAATGAAGAGATTATTTAATATGAAGATGTCAGAAGGTGGGTTTTTTGCATATCATTTAAATGAATTTAATACGTTTACTAATTAGTTAAGTTCTGTAAAAGTGTACTTTGATGATGAGGTCATGACTCTTCTAATATTTTTCTTATTGCTAGAAAGCTAGAATGGCTTGGTCATGGTTATAAGTAACTCTCTCTCTGGTTCAAACACTTTAAAATTGATGATGTTGTTGGTGTTATCCTTAGTGAGGAAATGTGAAGGAAAATCACAGGTGAGACATTAGGTAATGCATTAAACATGGAGAGCATGGGAAGAAAAAAGGATAGAGGAGCTCAGGGAACCAAGGGAATTCTAGGATGGGCAGATCCAAATATAGACTGATAAAAATAGAGTGTTGGAATTGTGGGAAGAAAGGATATCTGAAGAAAGACTACAGAGCTCCAAAGAAACAAAGAGATGGACAACAGGAGAAAAATCAGGAAGCAAATGTAACATGTGATATGTTATAAGTTGCTTTGATTCTTTCTGTAGATAATATTTCTGATTCTTGGGTAGTAGATTTAGGGGCTTCATTTCATGTCACACCCCATAGGAAACATTTTCTAGATTATGTTCAAGGTGATTTTGGACAGGTTCATTTGGGTGACGATGCACCATGAAAAATTGTTGGAATGGGAAAGGTAAAAATAAACCAAACGAATGGAAACTAATGGTTGTTGAAAGAGGTAATCCATGTTCCATATCTAAGGAAAAATATAATTTCAACAGGGCAATTGGAAAGTGAAGGTTGTATATTTGTATTTATAGATAATGCATGGAAGGTCACCAAAGGATCATTGGTGATAGAAAAAGGATAGAAGGTAGGTACATTGTATTTATGTACTAGTAATACTGATTCTTCTATCTCTTTAGCTTCTACATGACTAGATACAACACTTTGGCATCATAGGCTTGGACACATGAGTGAGAAGGGGATGCAGATACTTCACAAAAGAAATTTGTTGCCAAATCTTAAACAAATTGATTTGGAGTTTTGTGAGCATTGTGTTTATGGAAAATAGAAAAGAATCATATTTCTCAGAGTCGGAAAAGAAAAGAAGAGTGAAAGGTTAGAGATTATGCATACAGATGTATGGGGACCAGATAAAGTATCATATCTTGGTGTCTCTCGTTATTATGTTACTTTTATTGATGATGCAACTAGAAAAACTTGGGTTTATTGCATTTGAAAAAAACTGATGTTTTTGATACTTTTAAGAAATGGAAAGATTTGGTTGAGAATGAGACAGGAAAAAGGTTGAAGTGTTTCAGAAAAGAAAATGGAGGTAAATATTGTAGCAAGGAGTTTGATGATTACTGTTCATACCATGGGATTCGTAGAGAGAATACAGTTATAGGAACACCACAAGAAAATTGTGTGTCATAAAGGATGATTAGGACAATCATGGAGTGTGTAAGGAGTATGAGATTGCATGTTGGTTTCCCCTTATACTTCTGAGAAGATGTTGTAGATAGTGTTGTTTACTTAATAAACAGAGGACCTTCAAGCTCTTTGGATGGTGGAATTCCAAAGGAGGCATGGACAGGTACAAAGATAAACTATTCTTTTTTGAAGACTTTTGGTTGTGAAGCATTTGTCCATATTGATAAAGAAAATAGAAAAAATCTTGATGCAAAATCCAAGAAGTTTACCTTTATTGGATATGGTGTTAATGATTTTGGTTATCTCTTATGGGATTATAAAATAACAAAATCATTAGGAGTAGAGATGTCATATTCAATGAGAAGGTCATGTACCAAGATCAGTTGCAGGGAAAGAAACAGGAAAAAAAAAACAGAATACATAGTGTTTGATGAGATCACTGAAAAAGAAATTCCAAAGGTACCAGAAAATCAAAATGTACAACAACAGGAGAAACATGTACCTCAAACTCCTGCAAGTGTTTTTATAAGATCTACCAAGTTAAGTAGACCCCATGAACAATATTCTCCTTCATTGTATTATTTATTGTTGACTGATTCTGGTGAACCATAATGTTACGAAGAAGCAATGCACGTAGACACTAAAAAGAAGTGGGAGAAAGGCATGAAAGAGGAAATGGATTCCCTAGTAAATAACCAAAATTGGGATTTTGTTCAGTTGCATGCAGGAAAAAGAGAATTACAAAATAAATGGGTTTACAAGTTGAAGGAAGAATATGGAGGAAAAAAGCGGCACAAGGCTAGACTTGTTGTAAAGGGGTTTGCACAAAAGAAATGTATAGATTTTGATGAAATAGTTTCTCATGTTGTTAAAATGACTTCAATTAGGACTATTTTAATTCTTGTGGCAATAGAATATTTACATCTTGAACAGATAGATGTAAAACCAACTTTTATCCATGGGGATTTGGAGGAAGAGATTTATATGCAGCAACCACAGGGGTATGAAGTCAAAGGGAAGTAAAATTTGGTATGCAGGTTGAAGAAGAGCTTGTATGGCGTAAATAAATCTCCAAGGCGGTGGTATTTGAAGTTTGAAAGGTTTATGATAGAACAAGGTTATAGTAGATGTCATTCTAATCACTGTGTTTATTTTAAAAATCTATAAAATGGAAGCTATATTATCTTGCTATTGTATGTAGATGACATGCTTGTTGCAGGGTCTAATATGAATGATATAAATGTTCTCAAGAAGAAATTAGCTAATTCATTTGCAATGAAGGATTTGGGTGTTGCAAAGAAAATCCTTGGTATGAGAATAACAAGATATAGGAAAAATCACAATTTGACATTGTCTCAGGGTGAGTACATAGAGAAGGTGTTGGAGAGGTTTAGAATGCATAATGAAAAACCAGTTAGTACACCTTTGGCCAACCATTTCAAATTAACCAAATAAATGTGTCCCGAGATACAGGAGGAGATAGAATACATGTCTAGGGTCCCTTATTCATCAGCATTTGGTAGTTTGATGTATGTGATGGTTTGCACAAGACCAAATATTGCACATGCAGTGGGAGTTGTGAGTAGGTATATGAACAATCCAGGTAAAGAACATTATGAGGAAGTAAAGTGGATTCTCGGGTATTTGAAAGGAACTAATACTCATGCATTATGTTTGGAGGTTCATACACTGTTCTACAAGGATATGTTGTTTCAGATATGGTGGGTGATAAATATAGCAGGAGGAGCACCAGAGGGTATTTTTTTACTATAGGTGGAACAAGAGTAAGTTGGATTTCAAAACTACAAAAAGTTGTTTCACTTTCAACAACAGAAAAAGAGTATGTTGTTGCTACAGAGGCTAGTAAAGAAATGATTTGGTTACAGAGGTTTATGGAGGAATTGGGAAAGAAGTAGGAGAAGAGCAGGTTGCACTGTGACAGTGAGAGTGCCATTCATCTTGAAAAGAACCCATCCTTCCATTCAAATACTAAGAGTATACATCTCATGTACCATTTCATATGATACATTTTGGAAGAAGGACATTTGAAGTTGGAAAAGATACACACTAGCAAGAATCCTGCAGACATGTTAACAAAGAGAGTAACCAAGGAGAAACTGAGTTCCTGCTTAGTTTCAGTTGGTATTCAAGCATGAAGGTGAAGATGAGAAATTTTTCAGGTCTAATAAGGATCATATTCCAACATATACAACAATAGTAGAGTTGTTGAGATCAATCTCCAAGTGGGAGATTGTTGGTTGTGGAGCCTGATTATCTTACTAATTCATAGGTCTTTGTTTTCAGTTGTGTTAATACTCCATGAAGAATGTACACCCCAAAATATTGTACACTCCTTCATGCAGGAGGGCTGCAAGGGGGGATTTCCCCCTACGAGGTCTGAGGGGCTCATCCCCCTAGCTGGGGGGTCCGGGGGCAAGCGAGGCCCTGAAGGAAAAATTGCCTTGTAAATTTGTATTGTAATTTTATAGTAAATCTGGACCGTTCATTATAAGTTCAGAGATCTGATGGTAGAAGTTATTTTAGGGTTTTTTTTCCCTAGAAGGAAACCCTCTTTTATGAGGGAAATGTATTGTGGTTATGTATAATTGTGAATATTTTATTCTGAGAGAGGAGACTGTAAGAAAAAGAAGAGGAAGTTACAACGGGTGTGTTGTAGGTTGTATCCCTTCATTTGTTGGATAATAAAAATGAAGGACCTAGAAAATTCTCTGGTGGACATAGCCCACACTGGGTGAACCATGTATATCTATTTCTCTATTGTATTGTGTATCTTTTGTGTTTTATTTCCACATTTGTCTTATTTTATTGCTCCACGATCCTGTTTTTCTAACACTTCATTCCTTAGTTCAAACTGCACCGCATTAGGATTTTTCTCAATCTGAACAACTTCCTCAGGCTCAGATTTACCTCTGACTTTTTGAAGACCACATCTCAAATATACATTGTTCTCCTTGATGTAGGATCCCAAAGCTTATATCCTTTCATCCCTTCTTTGTGTCCGATGAAAATACATTTGACTTCCTTCTTGTCCAACTTGGTCCTCTTTTCCTTGGGAACATGCACAAATTGTAAATGTGTTGAACCTGCACAAAATAGATATAGCTAGAAAATACCACACACATTTGTAGAGAGAAATTGTGAAAGAAGAAGCAAGAGAGAAAGAATGGAAGAATTCTCATCAACCAAATGAATAATTGATAATTTACACATGAAATACTCTGTATAACTCAACCAATGTGCACTAGAGGAGAATCCAATGCGCCATAGTGGTGGTCTAGAGTGATTTGGACACACACCAACAATTACAGGAGTAAACTGCCACCTAGTCTAGTCTCTCGGGCAATTGCCACCTAGTTGAGTTAACTAGTCTATCAATATTCAGTTAACTGACTGAAACAGAGTGAAGTGGGGAGGAGATCAGGGAATCATGGGTAATGCACTAGTCTAGTCATGATCCTAAGGACAATGCACATTAGCTAGTGATGATCCCAATGTTGCATGGTGACAATACCAATGTAGCATCTAGACTCCACTCAATTGATCAAACTAAAGTGAAAACTGAAGAGAATATTCCCCTAGTGGAATATTCTTCCTAAAATATAGGAGACTGAATAATGACTAATAAACAAGGAAAAACCTTAGGAAAAATAAATCCTAGGTGTGTGTGAAGTAACTCCAACACCCCTATGAACATCACTATGTTGAAAATAAAGAATGGGTCCTGACAACGAGGCCATGTTAGGTACCCAAATACAAAATATACACTGAAATAAAGTGAGGAAAGAGGGAAAACCTCATGGGAAAACCCCCCCTCAAGGTACAATGTATGTAAAAAGAAGAACTGATAGTTTCTAGGAAACTGCGTCCTTCACTCCAAGACGACTTCACAGAGAATGAAACTTATGTTCAGTGAAGGTCTTGGTGAAGATGTCTACAATTTGTTCTGCTAAAGGAAAAAATTGCAGGTTGATGATCCCCTCATGTACTAATTCTAAGATGTAGTGCATGTGGATCTCGATGTGCTTCATCCACTACCTCTGAACTGGATCTCTACAGAACTTCAGAGTGATCTGGTTGTCACACCAAATGATGATCAATCGATCAAACTGAATGCCCAACTCAATGAGAAAATGTTGTAGACACATAGCTTGGATGGTTATGTTAACTACCCCTATGTACTCTTCCTTGGCTGAAGATAGAGAAATAACAGTCTTCTTCTTGCTCGACCAATAGATAGGCCCGAAACCAAGACTAATTGAGTAACCAGATGTGGACTTGCGATCAGTGCTATCGCCTTCCCAGTTAGAATCGGTGAACCCAATGAGATCCAATGTAGAGTATACTACATAATGAATCGCAAAGGTGATAGTGCCCTGTATGTATCGAAGGATACGCTTTGCATCCTTCCAATGTACCTCATGCGGCTCCTGCATGAATCTCAAAATTGCGTCAACTGCATAGGAGAGGTCTGGTCTGGAGTGTGTGAGATACAACAAGATCCCCACTAGTTGTCTGTACAGTGTGTTTTCAACCAGTGTAGTGTCCCCACCATCCTCAAGTTTTACTCTTGATAGGAAAGGAGTCAGATAAGACTTGTAGTTTGTCATGTGAAATCTCTCAAGGAGATATCGTGCATACTTGGTCTAAGATAGTTTGATTCCTGATGCATCCTGACTGATCTCGAGTCCTAGGAAGAAGTGTAGCAGACCCATGTTCATCATCAAGAACCTGTCATGCAAAATCCCCTTGACTTCATTAATCGTTGTCGAGATATTTTTGCAGTCGAGCAAATAGTGATCAACAAATCATCAACATACAAAACTAAGACTAGAAGTGAATCAGCCGTCCTGAGCATGTAAACATTTGGGTCTGATTTACAATAGAAAAAGTTCTGTGACAACAAGTAGGAGTCCATCTACTACTCTCTTGGTCCTGTAGACCCATATGACAATTTTCCTTCCAGAAGGAAGGGGAACCATATCCCAAGTATGGTTCTCAAGGAGGGAGTTGTACTCCTCC
Organism: Picea engelmannii; assembly: GCA_009831015.1. Lineage (NCBI taxonomy): Eukaryota > Viridiplantae > Streptophyta > Pinopsida > Pinales > Pinaceae > Picea > Picea engelmannii. Next base: position 310,408 of record ML805677.1, read on the forward strand.
TGCATGGTGGATTCCCAAAATGGATTTCCAGTAGCCTCGCCATAAGACTATGGATCTGAAGATTGAACTAAAAATAGATTTTTGGAGGGAGTTCAGTGGCAGTGAGTGAAATAGGAGGCTCCTTGAAATTAGATCGATTCCTGCTAGTATCGACCAGATCACTAACAAGATCCCCTGCATCCTAAAGAGCAGTCTGGGCCCACTTGGGCCTCTGCATATGCATCTGGATGCACTGAATTTGCATATGATTTTACTGACTCTGTATCTAGATCATCTGAATCATATGAATTAGAACTCTCATCTAAAGAAGAGTCGACATCTGCATGTGCATCATCTCAGACATGTGGAAGAATGAAGGTGTCTGCATGCGGCTGTTGAGGTACATGCAAGCCAGTTTCCTTGAATTGGACAATTCGCTCAATGATGAGATGGTCCAAGGAAATATCAATAAGTTTGTATCCCTTCACACCGTCTAGGTATCCAACAAAGATACACTATGTTCTCTTTGTATCAGGTGCCTTCCTCATTTTAGAGGGAATCCAGGCCCATGCATGTGAATCGAAAATACGAAAGTGGGTCACTTCCGGTTTGAGACCGCTCCAAGCCTCATATGGGGTATTATCCTTGACAGATCTATGGGGAGATTTGTTTTGGATTTAGGTTGCACAATTAAGTTCTTCAACCCATAGTATCAGTGGAAGTGACTTTGCATGTAGCATGCAAGATGCCATCTCTTTTAGAGATCTGTTTTTCCACTCAGCAACTCTGTTTTGTTGTGGAGTATAGGGAACTGTGTGATGCAACTGAATCCCTGCCTCATGAAAAATATTATGGTTCTCATGGTTGACATACTCTCCCCTAGAATTACCCTCGAGGATGTGATCTCCAAGGTTGTTTTGATGAAGTGTTTGAGTCATTCGATCTATCTTTTTTTGCATACATGCGGATTCTGGATGGAATCCTTTATGGCAGTATGTGCATTTATCCCCTTTTCTTCCCTTTGCACCTTTGGATTTGGAGGCATTGGTGAAGGGTTTTGAGTACCCTTCCTTCTTCGGATTTTCATGTGCTTTCCTTTTGTCTTTATCTTTAGATTTCTGATATTGATGATCGCTTCCATCTTGCACAGTAAGTGCATGTGCCTTTGGGCCTTTGATTTTTCCCATGTTGATGAGCTCGGTCTACTCTTGTGTCAAGGATTCGATAAATTCCTCAAGAGAAGGCATCTTATAGGTGGCTCGAGAGGATAATTTGAATGAATGGAATGTGGATACGAACACTGATAATCCAAGACCAAGTTTGGAGAGAATAGTGAGAACCATTTATTTCTCCTCCTTATATTTATCAACCATGCGAGCCTTGAGTTGTGACAGTAAATCCTTAAATTTTGTAAAGAAATCTTGGATATTTTCAAATCTCTTTGGATCCAATGTGAGAAATTCCACCTCCAGCATCTATGCCACTTATAAATAATGGATATTAATTGTGGTGTTTATTTACGATTTAGTTGAGGTTGGTTCCAACCGTCTAAACCAAATATCATCCTATATATTGTAATCCTCATTGATTTAATAAAGTGCAATGTTTCTTTTCTTTGATGGCCTCCAAGTGTTGCCTCACCTGAGAGAAGCTAGTTTCTTTCTCTCCTTCTAATTTCAAGTTGGTATCAAAGTGGGAGGAGAATCTGTAGAGAAGAGCCACTTGCGTTGAAGTGTTGCAGTTGTTGGGAGATATCACTTTGTGGAGGCATCAATGTTGTTATGAAAGGGTTGTGAGAGAGGGTTCTGCACCATTTCCTCTGCTATTTGTAACTGGTGTGGCTGCTCATAAAAATTTCCAATAAAAAAATTTTTACAGTAAATAAATTTTAAGAGAAGTTTGTTTTTATGAGCCTGTTTTTTCAGTTTTATGAGTTATTATATATTTTGAGAAGAAATGTATTTATAAGGAGGTGTAGACCTATGCTATTCACACTCACTAAACCCTACTTTGAATCATTTCCTCCTTCTATTTATGTCGGTGAGTGTTTTAAGTTTAGAATTTTATTGATAGAGGAAATATTCGTGGAGGAAACCAAAAGGCCGAGAGTGTTGGCCACAGACTAATATAAAATTGCAGAATTTTTGTTGTTTAATTTTATTGGAAAAATACTATATGTGTGGTGTTTAAAATTGTTAAGGTTTAAGCTATTATTGGATTTCTTTGCATTTCACTAGATAACAATAGCATAGATAGGATCACTAAGAAATACACAATCACAAGAGACACATCATTTATCCTAGGAAAACCTCATGGGGGAGAAAACCCATCAAAACTTTCTTATTATAGATAGCCAATACAATGCCAAGAGATAACTCAAACAAATACAGAAAGTCCTCTCCCAAGAATGTGCCTCTCTCTCTCTCTCTATTCTCCAACTTCAACTCCGAAACTTGCTTCTCAATGAACAAGTGAGTGTGTGTCTAAATGAGGCGCTAGTCTCCTTATTTATACAACTCTGGCACGTGTGGACGGAGGTGTCTTTTCACTGGAAGGGTCGATTTCTTCTTCTAGGTGGTTATAACCACCTTTAATATATTCTGGGGACGACTTCTTATTCTTCCTATTACAATTATGTTTTGACCAATCCGCAAAAGGGGATTTGGTCCTTTACAATAGTCGACATGATAAATCCACAATAGGGGATTGATCTAATGAATAATACAACAATAATAATTAGAATACACTTTGCAGTTACATTATTTCAACACTCCCCCTTAACAAGAAGGGTATTCTACAAAATCATCAGGCGAGAGAGAGGATAGCATCATCAACAACATCAAGTGGGTGAGAAGACAACATCATCAATATCATCTTGGAACACTGACTGGCATATCTATAAATCATCGGAAGTTTTTCTCATCAACAACATCATCATTCTCAATGGAATGAAATCATAATATGCATCAATATGAATTAGTATAAAACTAATACATCATCATCATAGCACGAGGTTGGTCACATCATCACAAAATGAGGCTGGCAGATCATCACAGCACGAGGCTAGCACATCATCATAGCAATTAAGCTGGAATAACAACACAACAATTAAGATGGAATCACAAGACAACAATTAAGCTGGAATCACAACACAACAATGAAGATGGAATCACAACATGGCAATTAAGCTAGCAGCACAACACTTGGTTGGCATCTCAACACAACAATTAAGCTGGCAGCACAACACTTGGCTAGCATCTCAACACAGCAATTAAGTTGGAATCACAACACTTGGATGGCATCTCAACACAGCAATTAAGTTGGCAACAGAACACTCGGCTGGCATCTCAACACAACAATTAAGCTGGAAGCACAACACTAGGTTGGCATCTCGACACAACAATTAAGTTGGAAGCACAACACTAGGCTGGCATCTCAACACAACAATTAAGATGGAATCACAGCACTAGGCTGACATCTCGACACAGCAATTAAGCTAGAAGCACAACACTCGACTGGCATCTCAACACAACAATTAAGCTAGAAGCACAAAACTAGGCTAGCATATCAACACAACACTACTCCCCCTTTCGAGGGAGGTCCTTTCGGACTATAACGAGCTTATCTCGAAAGTGCTCAAACTTTACACGAGATAGAGGATTGGTCAACAAATCAGCAACCTGCTCATCCATGCTAACGTACTGGAGCTTTATGGATCCTCTCTGCACCATGTCACGGATGTAATGGTATTGAATCTCTATGTGTTTCGACTTGTCATGAAATACAGGATTCAATATCATATTTATGTAGCTTTGGTTGTTACATAGGATCATGGTTGCTTCCATCTCTAGTTCGAATATACCTTTCAACAAATTTCAAAGCCATATAGCTTCATAGCTGGCAGAACATGCGGCAATGTACTCTGCTTCCGTTGTACTGAGAGAAATGTTGGATTGCTTCCTACTCTGCCATGAGATCATGGTTGATCCCAAACTGAAACAACATCCTGAAGTTCTCTTCCTATCAGAGACACTTCCAGCCCAATCTGAATCAATGTACCACTCAATCTGAAATCATGATCTCCATCATAACTGAGACCACAATCTAATGTACCCTTAAGGTACCTCATCACATGTTTTGCAAAAACTAGGTGAACATGTCTAGATTCTACCAGAAACTGACTCAAAGTTTTCACGTCAAAACATATATCTGGTATGGTGTTTGTCAGGTACATCAGCGATCCAATGATCTATCTATACAGTGTGGCATCAATCAATTCTGACAAAGTTTCGACCAGTATCTTCAGATTTGCTTCCATGGGTGTATTCATGGACTTGCACTCTAACATGTCGAATCTATTCAAGATTTCGACTGCATACTTCCCTTGGTTAAGGAAGATTCTCTCTGGGCTCTGCCATACATCAAGACCTAAGAAATAATGCATTAGGCCAAGGTCTTTCATCTCAAATTCTGAAGTGAGCTTCTTCTTAAATTCGGTGATGAGATTTTCTTCTCCAGTTAAGAATAAGTCATCCACATACAACAACAATATCACTGGCTCATCATTCATAACCTTGAAGTAGAGGTTAGGATCATCTTTACTTTTGGTAAATCCCAAGCTCATCAGAAAATTTCCTATCCTGCCATACCAATCTCTAGGTGCTTTCTTCAACCCGTACAGAGCCTTCCTCAACTTGCAGACATGAGTCTTCCTATCTTCAACTTCAAATCCTTGAGGTTGTTCTATATACACTTCTTCTTCGATGACACCATTTATGAAATTTGTCTTTAAGTCCATCTGGTGTAACTTCCGCTTCATCTTAGCTGCAAGGGCTATGATGGTTCTGATTGAAGTGTATCTGGCTATAGGAGTGAATGTCTCTTCAAAGTTAATGCCTTCCTTTTGAGAAAATACACGAGCGACAAACCTTGCTTTGTACTTCTCAATACTTCCATCAGCAGCATGTTTTATTTTGAAGAGCCATTTGGAAGATACCACATCCTTGCTCTTCGGTCTGGGAACTATTTCCCATACATCATTCTTTATTATGGATTGGTATTCTTCTGTCATGGCATCTGCCCATTATTTATTCTGAATGGCTTCTTCAAAGAAGGTAGGCTCCTTCTCTAGGATATCACACATCAAATCCATATAACTGGAGAATGGCTTAGGTCTCTTCACCTGTCTCGTGGTTCCTTCAGGAACACCATACTTCTCTCCATCTTGAATAAGCTCTCTAGCCCAAGCAGGCTTTCTCTTATGGTAGATCGTCATCTGAGGAGGTTCTTGAAATTATACTATGTCATGATATTCTAGAATTTCCTCATCAAGGGAAGCTATGACTTCCCTCACTGGTTCTGTAACTCTAGGAACCTCCCTCACTGATTCTGCAACAATGGGAGCTATAGGCTCTTCTTCATATACTTCTTCAAGATGACATCTTATTGATTTCTTGAGCACTGTATCTTCATAAAAGGTCACATCCCTACTGATCTCAATGTGATGATGACCTGGTATATAAATGTTGAAGGCCTTGGAGACCTCACAGTATCCCAAAAATATTCCCTTCTTTCTTGAGGGTTCCAGCTTGTTTCTCTTCTCTTTCGGAATATCTACAAATATTGGGCAGCCAAATATTTTGAGATGTCTTACCTCTGGCTTCTTTCTGGTGAAAATCTCTTCTGGGGTCTTGAACCCAAGTGCATTATGGGACAATCGGTTTTGTACATATACTTTTGTCATTGCTTCTTCTACCCATAAGCACATTGGAATATCTTGATCATGGATCATGGTCTTCATTGCTTCCATTATCATTATGTTCTTTCTTTCTGCTACACTTTTTTGTTGAGGATTATAAGGAGTGGTGAGCTCCCTCTTGATCTTGACATCTTTGCAAAAGTTCACAAAATCTTTTGAGGTGTATTCTCCCCCATTATCTAACTTGAGTATCTTGATATTTATTTCAGAAAGATTCTCTATCAAGGCTTTGAATTCCTTGAATTTACTGAACACTTCATCTTTTGAATTCAAAAAGTAAACCCACGTCTTACGAGAATAATCATCAATAAAAGATACATAGTATACATATCCATTGATCGAGGATGATGGAATTGGGCCACACACATCTGAATGAATGAGTTTTAAGGCTCCTTTTGCTTTGTTGTCTCTCTTCGGAAAAGGGTTCTTGGTGTTATTCCCTTGTGCACATCCATTTCACATGCCTTCATGGTCAACTTTGAGTTCTGGTAGACCTGTGACTTCTTTTCATATGTACGGTAATGCCTTGTAGTTGATGTGGGATAATATTCTATGCCAAAGTTCACATGGATTCTTAATGGCATGGGTCATGGCTACTTCTGAGTGACCCTTTAGCTTATACAAGCCACCTTCTTCTTTTCCAATGACGATTGCTTCTTTCATGGTTTCTCCTTTAGCCCACATAAAGACTTCTCCATCTATAAAGGAAACTTTGAAGCCTTTCTTTTCTAAAGCTGATATGGAGAGTAGGTTCTTTGTCAAACCTGGTACATAGAGTATGTCCTTCATCTTCATTGAATTCCCTGAGTTAAGTTTGTATTTTGATTCTCCCACTCCCTTGATGGGATATTGGTAATCATCTCCAAGTGTGACTTTCTAAGAAAACTTCTTTTCTAAAATGAAAGAGAGAATATATCTTTGACCTGTCATGTGCTTGGAAGCACCACTATCAATGAGCCAAGTGTCCTCTCCAGGTGTTACATATCCTGAGAGGGTCGATATTAAGACATAGTCTTTAATTTTTTCTCTTAACATCTTTGCGGGTGGCTCTTCATCTTCAACTGCATGGGCATGGTGCCTCTTATTTTTCATCTTGTATTCTTCTCATCTAGCTAGACAATGTCTCAAAATATGTCCCATATTGTCACAATGGTAGCATTGGATAGATGAGAAATCTCTTTCCTTTCGTTGTCCTTTCTTCTGGAATCTCTTTGGTTGAGATTTTTTATGACTGAATTTATTTTGGGGGTGAGACTCTTTATGATTTTTTTTCTGGAAGTAAGACTTCTTTCTTCCTCCTTTAGTGTGAGTATATAGGGCTTGATATTCATTTCTTGATATTAAAGCCTCTCGGTTAGCTACTCTTGATTCTTCTTGAATGCATTCTTCCCATAGACCGTCAAATTTTAGTTTCTCCGTTATGGCACAAATAGTTTGGATGAATGCATCCCAAGGTCTTGTGAGACCATTAAGGGTCATCATTATGAGTTCATCTTCATGTATGGTATCTCCAATTGCTTCTAACTGTTCTTTGAATTTGGATATTCTGGAGAAATATTCTTGGATTGATTCTCCTCTCTGCATCCTTGTATTCTTGAGCTGATTTCTTATATTCATCTTTCTATTTGTGTTCTTTCCTTCATATAGTTTGTTTAGGGCATCAAACATTTCTTTCGAAGTCTTCTTTGATGACACATAAGGAATCAGGTGATCTTTGATTGAATCTGCAATGATTCTTTTGGCCTTGATCATGTCCTTTTGGTGCTTTTCTTTGTCCATAGCATCGGCGAGTTCTGGTACTTCTTCTTTGACGAATCTTTCTAGGTCATTCTCTTCAAGAATGAGACCAATCCTATACTTCTAGGCATGGAAGTTTTCCACTCCTTCAAGCTTGTAAACAAGCTTAGTGATTGCAAACATATTTACCCTGGAGCTAGGGAAATGTCCATAAATGAAAATGCTCAAAATTAAATTCTGAACTTACCAGGAGGTGCATTTTGTTGAGGCGAGTATCCTGGTGTGTTTGGATCTGAATAAATCCAACTTTTACCCCTCCAAACTTGATATGCATATTTATGGACTGGTGCTTCTAGTTTTCTAGTACTTCTAGTACTCTGGTAGTTCTGGTACTTTGGTACTCTGGTTTTATGGTACTTCTGGTACTTTGTGAAAACTAGGGTTTCATTTTCCGAGAGATCTAGCCATTGAAAAGTTGCGCTAAGGATGCCAAAGTGATCCTTGAGGAAGGGCGCACTTTTCTAGATGGTTTTGGGGATGAAATACTTCTCCAACAAAAATCCCTAATTTGCATGTATGACAACAGTGACGTTTTTCAATTTCTCTTGTGAAAGATGCTCTCTTTAGCTTATCTCTGATACCATGTTAAGGTTTAAACTATTATTAGAGTTCTTTTCATTTCACTAGATAAGAATAACATAGATAGGATCACTGAGAAATACACAATCACAAGAGACACATCATTTATCCTGGGAAACCCTCATGGGGGAGAAAACCCAGCAAAACTTCCTTATTATAGATAGCCAATACAATGCCAAGAGATAACTCAAACAAATACAGAAAGTCCTCTCCCAAGAATGTGCCTCTCTCTCTCTATCTCTTCTCCAACTGCAGCTCTGAAACTTGCTTCTCAATGAACAAGTGAGTGTGTGTCTAAATGAGGCGCTAGCCTCCTTATTTATACAACTCTGGAACGTGTGGACAGAGGTGTCTTTTCACTAGCAGGGCCGACTTCTTCTTTTGGGTGGTTATAACCACCTTTAATATATTTTGGGGCTGACTTCTTATTCTGCCTATTACAATTATGTTTTGACCAATCTGCAAAAGGGGATTTGGTCCTTTACAATAGCCGACATGATCAATCCACAATAGGGGATTGATCTAATGAATAATACAACAATAATAATTAGAATACACTTTGCAGTTACATTATTTCAACAAAAATGGCATAAGTTTAAATGGAGAGTGGGTCCATGGTTGTCGAATGAACAACATTTTTTATCATGTGAAAAGCACTTGTTGATAGTATTTCTCACGGCCTTGATTAAAAATGCAATACGTCGGGCATGTACATTATTGTTGGAATCTCTTGAGTATGTAGGGAGAAGGAAGTACATATGTCAAACTATATGTTCATCATTTTGTGGCTTTAATGCTAAGAGAATCGTAAAGGATTTCAATATTTTGCAGAGTTGGAGTAATTGAAGAGATTTACGTTGGCTGAGTTGAGGGAACTGGTGCTTCTTGCGTCCCTGCTGCCCCATTCGAAATATTTCAATACATAATGAAACCCAACGCTTAAATTTAAAATGAAATCACAATAATCCAATGATATCAATTCATGGAGTTGGGCATTCTTGGAAGTTGTAACTCTTCGTGGGAGAATTTTTTAAAGGTGTTTGCGATTATTTTTTATTTTTCAAGATAAAGAAGGCGTTAGTTATTTTCTTATCATTTGCAGTGATTGTAGTATGTGAATGGAAATTACTTCAATATATGATTGAAATTCATTAATGAAGTTTCAAGAGTATTGCGGAAAATCACACTCAGTTGCCAACAAAAGAACAAAGGTTGAGTGAGCGTGAGTAGAGGAGTTTGTATGTGAGTAGAGGATTTTGTATGGTCACTGGATATCCATGAGAAATAAATAGTCACGAAGACTGCGTGAAGGTTCGTTGTTGCATGAAGGAACCCTCCCATCAGAGCCACGATGACTCCCGATTGAAAGGAAAATCCTGCATCGTAGGTTGGCATCAAATAATGACTGCAATTTAGAATTGTTGTGAAACCCTGAGAGGCAAAAGAAGTTGTGGGGAGACTAGCGGAAATATAGTTGAAATGATGAAGTGTGGGCCAACAGAGAAACGTTAGAGGGAAGAAGAGTCGAGGAGTTGTAGGATGAATATAGTCACCTATATCCGCAGAGGAAGATAATTCTGTGTGAAGGAAAGTCACCAAAAAAGGCACTATTGCAAGGCGCAATTGATCATATTCGAGTTGAAGGATGAGTAATGCGTCCCTCGACCTGGCAATAAATTTTGAATAAATTTGCGTGAGAATTTATTGTTGTTTGAAACTTGCAAAAGGAAGTGCCATTGACATGAGCCTGTGCTCTGAGGAGAAACGTGATCGTTGTTATTGTTGAGCTAGTTTGTACAGAGAATCGATTGTTGGTGAACCTGACATGAACTTCTACGTTGATGGTGAGAGGAGGTTGAGATCCATATCTGTGCAAAGTAAATTTATTGTTGTTTCCGCCACTTCCATTGAAGAAAATTCATTGTTGCTATCGTTGGGTTTGAATTATTTGTTGGTCCATCCATTGATTTGCATTTACAAGAACATTGTCGCTTCCATAATTTGTTTTTTGTATGTGACATCGTATAACTCGAGTGAAGATATCCACCACGTGTGTAAGCTGTGTGATAGCTTCGTGAGAATTGGTGTGAAGTCGCTGACATGTAAAGTATTATAGTAGCAACTGCCATATTATATAGAATGCGTGGAACTGCATATGAGGAACCTGCCCATCTTCCTTGTTTTTATTTTCTCGTCATGGATAAATAGAGAAATGACAAAATTGTTGATCGGTATTTTGTGACATGTATTCCTTTAAGAAACCTTTGGAGTGACAGTGCGCCCAATATAAAAGAGTTTTCGTATCCCCCTCATCGGAAAAATAAACAAGTAGGTCTGTGATATTTATCCTCTTAGAGATTACACAGATGTGGATGTGGTGTGTTGTTCCACTGAGTACAAATTTATGACTGCATCAATTGATTTTCATATGTGAAAGTCCGCATTGAACCTATGACATCACAAATCTACGGTCTTGAGAATTGATCTGTTGCTACTACTGGTAGACCTGAGTAAATTACAGAACGTGTACATGGTTTGATATGAGCACTCTAATTTATTGCTAAGCTCTACAACAAAATGAATATGTAGAAACAGTTCATGTACTTATCATGGTGCAGACAAAGGCAAATAGTTTGTTGTTAGAGAAAGCACTTGGTTCATTGCATGGAGGTGTTATAGCGAAGTGAGGTGTGTGTTCCCATTCCGTCGGACTCACACATCCTCCAATCTAAGAAAGAGAAGGAAGAAGATAAAAGTAGAATGCACCATGGGTAAGCAAAGGAAAATTAGACAGCTCCGAAGAGAGATGAAACAGATGAGGAGAAAGAATCAGCAGGAAGAGTCATTGTATTTTGCAGATTAGTATGATGTGTTTCTAGTTGCAAATGAAGAACCCATGCTTGAGGATCATCATGCAGTGTTGGACCAGATCAATGAAGACCATGAAGAAATCAATGAATAATTTGATGAATTATATACAATATTGATTCCAAATTTTCCATTCTTCTCAGGTATAAATTATGAACCTTGGGCAACTAAAATGAAAAAATTACTATAGTTAGTATATTTATTGCATTATGATCATGAAGGTTGTGTCAATTTATATGATAAGAGAAGAGGTGCAATATAATTACAACTTATTATATCAACAGTGGATGAAAACATGTTGTCTAGTATTTTGCGTGAATTTGGTGAAATACCTAGTGCAAAAATATTTTGGGATATTCATGAAATGAAGAAGTGGAGTGAGAATGTTGAATTTCATGACGGCATTGTTGTTGAAAATGATGATAGTGTTGAAATATTTGTAACTGAAATAGCGACTAAAAATGGTAGCATTGAAATTGCAATGATTAATGAAGAAAGTGTGTCTAACAGTACATTCGCATGTCATAGTAAGGAAATTCCCTATGAAACGGTATCTAGTGATGTGGTGAATTCAAATGAGATTGATGATGGAGATGAATGTGTAACTGTTGATGAACCCATGTGTGAATCTTTGGTAAATTTAGTCAAATTTGATGAAAACTATTCATCTCATGAAGAGTGGTCAATTATGATGCATGAGAAACATATTATTGATGAGCTATTGTTTGGTGAGAAGGAAAACTCATTTGCATACACAAACCAAGTGAAAGACAATATGATAGATCCTGGTAAAGAGGTTGAAGACATGAAACAACCAGTTGTGATAGCAGTTGAAGCTGAAAATGAAGATTATTATGTGACATCAGAGGCAAGGAAGAAAGATGAAGAAAGGAAAGCTCTCTTAGAAGAGCAAAATGAAAAGAACCAGTATGGTTCTTCCTATGATTTTTTATATGATTGTAACAATGTTTTTGAGTGTGCAAGTTTACAAGACAATAGTTCATTTTCAATAGTGAATGATTATGAAGAAAACTTGGAAGAAAATGAAGATATTGATGAAGAAAATATTGAGTCAATTTTTATGGTGTGGAGCCCAAAAGAAATCAAGTATTATTATGAATTGATGTTGCAACAGTCCATTAAGAAATACATTAATGATTGGATCCATAAAGGGAAGAAACCCACTTATGAGAAGTTGGAATAATTTTCAAGCATTAAAGACAAACGCTTCCAAAAACCTGTAGAAGTGTTGAGGACAAAGAACAATAGTCAGCCGCCAAGTTCCAAAATGAAGAAGAACAAATCCAAGAGGACACTGAAGCATAACAGAGTCAAGATAAAACATATTTGGAGCATGAATCCAAGGAAGAAGCTACGTCTCCATCACTATCTGACAACAAGAAAGGTCAAAATGAAATTGTTAGAGTCAAGTTGTAAGCCTAGTTGAGACTCAGACCAGCAGGCATGTTACTTATGTTATGCATTTGTATTGTAGACAATCCATTTCTACATTAAAGGGGAGACTTGGAAATAATGGAGATTAGTTGCAGTGTTTATTTAGGATTTAGTTGAGGTTGGTTCCAACCGTCTAAACTGAATATCATCCTATATAGTGTACTCATCATTGATTTAATAAAGCACATCGTTGTTTTTCTTTGATGGCCTCTAGGTGTTGCCTCGCCTAAGAGAAGTCGGTTCCATTTAATTCCTTCTATTTTCAAGTGTCCCCTCATCTCATATTATTTTCCAAATTTCCCTTCCATGGTGTTCCAGGCTTCCTTAAGGGTTTTACAGGAAGATATGTGAAAAAGGAGATCGGGAGAAATGAGACTGCAAATTGTTTTGAATGCTTCATCCATTCAATTTAGATAATTGGATTTTTATATGGTTGATGTTGTCTCTGATACCATGTAAATGTGTTGAACCTACACAGTCCTCTTCTTCGAAGATGCATGATCATATTCTCCTTCCATGCAAATAAGTTGTAAGATGTAAGAATGAATTCTTTTGGGAATTCCATTTTTCGCTGTCTTCAATCTTCGGTACCTGCAAAAAATAATTTGGTGTGGCTTTTCCCTAGTAGTCTGTCGACTCTGATACCATGTAAATGTGTTGAATCTACACATAATATATCTATCTAGAAAATACCACACACATTTGCAGAGAGGAATTGAGAAAGAATAAGAAAGACAGAAAGAATGGAAGAATTCTCATTAACCAAATGAATAATTGATCATTTACACATGAAATACTTTGTATAACTCAACCAATGTGCACTGGAGGAGAATACAATGTGCCATAGTGGTGGTCTAGAGTGATATGGACACACACCAGTAGTTACGGGAGTAAACTTCCACCTATTCTAGTCTCTCGGGCAGTTGCGGGAGTGAACTGACACCTAGTTGAGTTAACTAATCTATAAGTCTTCAGTTAACTGACTGAAACAGAGTGAAGTGAGGAGGAGATCAGTGAATCATGGGTAATGTGCTATTCTGGTGATGATCCCAAGGAAAATTCACATTAGCTGGCGATGATCCCAATGTTTCATGGTGACAATACCAATGTACCATCTAGACTCCACTCAATTGATCAAACTCAAGTGAAAATTGAAGAGAATATTCTCCCTAGAGGAATATTCTTCCTAAAATATAGTAGATTGAATAATGACTAATAAACAAGGAAAAAGCTTAGAAAAAATAAATCCTAGGTGTGTGTGAAGTAACTCTAACACAAATGTATCACAACCAAACACTTTGATATGTGCCATCGAAGGTTTCTTACCTTACCATACCTCATTTGGAGTCGTGTCGACTAGCACCGAAAAAGGAGACATATTCACCAGATATCTTGTAGTCTTGATTGCCTCCACCCAGAATTCTTGTGCAAGCCCAGCACCATTGAGCATGTTCCTTGCCTTATCCATCAACATTCTATTCACTCTCTTGGAAACTCCATTTTTTTGGGGGTATATGGGGTGGTATTTTGGTGTGTTATGCCACACTCCTTACAAAAATGACCAAATTCCTTTCCACATAATTCACCACCATTGTCAGTCCTCAACACTTTAATCCTATTCTCTGTTTAGTTTTCCACAAGAGATTTAAACTCCTTAAATCTCTCAAAAACCTATGATTTCTTCCTCGGGAAATATATCCATGTCTTCCTGGAAAAATAATTTATTAAGGAGACATAAAATATGGATCCACCAAGTGAAGGCACTGTAACTAGGCCAAACACATCACTATGCAACAGTTCTAGGATCCCATTTTCCCTTGTCACTCCACATGGGAACCTCACCCGACTTTGTTTCCCATATATGCATTTTCACAAAAGTTGACTTCTAAACCACATTCAGGAAAACATTTGACCATACCTTTGATTTTCATAGCTTGAATTCCTTTTTCTCCAATGCGTCCCATCCTCTCATTCCATAACCTGGTTGGTTTGAATTCATTATGTCTTGTCGAGTCGGTTTGAACCGACTTGGCTCGAGTCAATTCTCATTGTAGTCGAGTCAATTTCAGGAGTAATGATGTTGTTGCATCCAATCGAGTCGGCATTCCCTAATATCTTGTACATGGTACCAATCCAAACTCCCTTCATTAAGACCATCGCACCTCTAACCATCTTGCACAAATACTTCTGAAACAAAGTATGCACACCTGCATCACTCATCTTACTGACATATATCAGGTTTTTTTCCAAACCAGGAATGTGTAGCACACTTGTAAGGGTTCTTTTCCTCCCATCCTACAGTGTTAGTCAGACTCTTCCCCATCCAACAATTTTGGTTTTCGATTCGTCTCCCAAGAACACATCACCCCCATCATATTGTTCATATTCACATAACCATTATTTATGTGGTGTCATATGATAGGATGCTCCTAAGTTGATAAAACAAACATCTTGATCTGATTGTGTACTGGTCGACGCCATATACACATCACCTCCCTTGTCCAAGGTCATCTTTCTCTTAGTCAATTGCTTCTCTTCGGATCCAGCACTAACTTAGTTGCCTTCGATTTGCAGTCCTTTTTATAATTCCCAACTTTACTGCATTTCTAGCATCTTCGCGTCGACTGAACCGGGGATTTAGATCTACCCTTTGACTTGAAATTTCTACCAGAGAATCTGCCTTTATCTTTGTCTATCAATCGACATCTCACTACCATAGCATCTTTTGTCGATCATTTTGTGTTCTTTCTTCTCATTTATTCCGACAACAGAGAATAAACCACATCCTCTAGCACTAGTGTGGTTGTATTACACCCAATAGCCATGACTAAGCTATCCCAGGAATCTGGAAAAGAACATAATATGCTGATAAATTTCACCTCATTAGTGATCTTTATATCCACATACAATAACTGGCTTAACATGGTGTTAAACACATTTAAATGCTCAGTCACCGAACTTCCATCACTCATCCTTAGAATATACAGTTTCTTTCTAAGAAACAACTTATTTACCAGAGATTTTGACTGGTATAAGCTTCCCATATTGTCCCAAAATTTCTTGGCTGAATATTCACCTGAGACATTCAACAACATTGAATCTGCAAGACAAAGTCGTATCGTACTTCTTGCTTTTCTTTCAAGTTTCTCCCATTCTTCCATCGACATGTCTATCAGCTGGGTACCTGGACAGATCGTTGTCCATTGTTCTCAA
The DNA here is from genome assembly GCA_009831015.1 of Picea engelmannii. Classification (NCBI taxonomy): domain Eukaryota; kingdom Viridiplantae; phylum Streptophyta; class Pinopsida; order Pinales; family Pinaceae; genus Picea; species Picea engelmannii. The sequence continues at coordinate 326,057 of ML805677.1, forward strand.
TCCACAAGAAGATCTTCCATTTTAAGCTTCCATAGCTCAAAATTTTGGCCATTGAATCTTTCTATCTCTATTATGGAACTACTCACCATTCTTTACCACGATCTTTAAAACAATTTATGACTTACGACTCTCATTGTACCTAGGGTTTAGTTCTCAGATTCAAGATTAGAAAATAAAGATCTGATATACTCTCCAAAGCATTACACTGCTCCAACAACTCACTTGTCAGGATAGACCTAAGCTCTGATACCACATGTCAGGAAATGAAAAACACTTCCACAATAATCCTAGTAGAAGAGAAGAAGAATTTAATCAATAAAATAAATGACACAATCAATCACACATAACACCAAGATTTTACCCTGAAAACCCTTAACCGGGAAAACTGAAATTCCTTTGAGTGTTCTACTCTCTTTTTGTCTTATTCATTTAGAATAAAAGGTTACATGTCTAACCTTGGTCCACACCTATGACACAATCGACATCATACCCTCTTGCACAAGCAAGAACAACCCTGTAGCCAATTTGGATTATATATGCATGACCAACAACCTACACTTACACATGCATTAACCTACAAAAGTTCATTCTATGATCACCTTCCAACACCATCCTTTACAGCCTTACAAAATGCCTCTTTATAGGATTTACAATAAGAAAAACCCTAAACATTGGTGCCCAAAATTGGTTACAGATCCATGCATATCATTGGCTACAAATCCCAGGATTTTGTTACAGTCCACTCCAAGTCGGATTTACCAGTCGACTACCAGTAGGCCTTCATGCAGTCTCTAGTCGGTCATCTCATGCCTGCACTTCGACCTCTTGTTGGTTGACTTGTCGTCGATATCTTCGGCTTCAAATTTACCTGGTTGAATTCCTTGACCTTTGACTTGTTGTCGATCTACCTCGACTTCGACCATCAATCGATTCACCTCTTGAGTTCCTTTCAAGTATTTCAGAACTCTTTTTGCAGCAGACCAATGTCCTTTGCAAGGATTTTGCATAAACCTGGAAAGAATCCCAAAAACAAATGAAATGTCTGGTCTAGTGGTAGTAAGATAGATAAGACCTCCCACAAGTTGTCTATACTCGGTTTCATCCTCAAATTAATTCCCTTCTTTTTATGTGAGTTTCAAATTCTATTCCATTGGAGTAGAAACGAGATTGCACTCAACCATGCCAAACTTGTTCAACATTTCTCCAATGTACTTCTTCTGGGAGATGAATATGTACTTTGTATTTTGTATCACTTCAATTCCCAAATAGTAGTGAAGATGCCCCAAATCTGTCATCTCGAATCCTTTATTCAACTCTTTATTTATGGATGAACTGTAGTTCTCATTGTTCCCTGATATGAACAAATCATCTACATATACTACAAGATACACAATGATTTTTCCAACTTTCTTGACAAACAAAGTTGCATCATCAAGATTGAAATGATTGAAATTTAATTTCAGAAGATGATCGGTTAATTTTGCATACCATGATCGCGGTGCTTGTTTCAATCCATATAAGGGTTTGATGAGGTTGCATACCTTATTTTCTTGTCCCTTCACAACAAATCATTCTGGTTGAAACATGAACACGTTCTCTTTCAAGTCTCCATTCAAGAAGGTAGTCTTCACATCCATTTGATGAATTTTCCATCCATTTTATGATGCAATGGAAAATAGAGTGTGGATGGTAGCCCATTTTTTTGTGGGAAAAAAAGTATCATCATAATCAACACCTTATTTATGTGCATATCCTTTTTCCATGAGCCTTTCTTTGTCGTTGTCAAGTGAGCCATCTAATATGTACTTGTTCTTGAATACCCACTTGCAACCAATTGGTTTGATTCCAAATGGAGGATCCACCAACTTCCATGTCCAATTCTTAATGAGAGCATCATATTCCTTCTGTGTGGCTTCTTTCCATTCATCATGAGAAGCAACTTCTTTAAAGGAAGTTGTTTCAAGGTTAGTAGATAAATTTAACTCACAGTCATATGAAACATCCATGTCATGTACATCACCTTAGTTTGCATTATCTACATTACCTGCATCTTGTTTTGAGGACATTTTGGTTCTTTTATTTCCAACCTCGTCGGGATGAACACTTACAAGTGTTTTAGTGAGCCATTTTGGTGGACCTTTCTGAGATGGTCCAGGTTGCTTGGCTAATTGAGATGGTGTTGAGTTCTCATCAAGCCTCACCTTTTCAATCATCTTGATCACATCATCCAAATAAGCTTCAGGTTTTGATGAAATGGAAGGAACTTCTTCATGAGGGGAAGATGATGCTTTAAAAGGATATTCTAGAGATTGATCCAAGATAGGGATTCCCCCCCTTCAAGATGTGGAATCTCATCATCAAATTCATGATATGTATTTACACGAGTGAATATGTCCAGATGATCAAGCTACCTCTCAATAGTTTCATCTTTCTTCGTGGATTCAAGAAATATCACATCTATGGAAAGGATGAACTTATTTTTTGTCTCATCGTAAAGACAATACCCCTTGGTGGTATTTGAGTACCCCAAGAAGATGCACTTTCAAATCCTTGCATCAAGTTTGCTTCTTTTCTCCTTAGGAATCAAGGCATGGCAGGTGGAACCAAATACCTTGAGATGCCTCACTGAAGGAATGTGGCCATACCACATTTCATATGGAGTCTTTTTTTTAATAGCATGTGATGGGCACCTCTTTTTGACATAAAGTGCACATAGAATTGCATCATCCCAAAAAATCAATTTAACATTCTTGAGAAACATCATGGATCGAACCATATTTAGGAGTGTCATGTTCATTCATTTAGAAAAACCATTTAGTTGAGGATTGTATGGAACTGTTGTTTGATGTTTGATCCCATGTTGGTGAAAGTAACTTTCAAATTTATTAGATGTATATTCTCTTACACTATTAGCGCGAAGAGAGCCAATATGAGATTGACCTTCATTTTGAATCCATACATGAAAATGTTTAAATATTTCAAAAGATTGTGATTTATCTTTCAACAAGTACACCCAACACATCCTAGTGTAATAATCAATAAAAGACACTATATATTTATTTCCATTTGTAGAAGGAACAAGCATAGGGTTTCACAAATCAGAATGAATTGGTTCAAGTTTTCTACATGATCTGGAAGTAGAATCATGGAATGTATTGGTTGTGGAGCCTGATTATCTTCCTGATTCAGAGGCCCTTGCTTTCAGCCATGTTTATACCCCATGAAGTATTTACACCCCAGAAGTATGTACACTCTTCCACGCAGGGGAGTGCAGAGGGGGTACCCCCTCTGCGGGGTCCGAGGGGGCTATTCCCTTGACTGGGGGAAAGCGGACCCCCAACGTCTCCCGATGGGGGTTCGTGGGCGAAGCCCCCGAAGGAAAAATTGCCCTGTAAATGTATATTGTAATTTCATTGTAAATTTGGACCGTTCATTTTAAGGTCGCAGATCTAACGGTAGAGATTATGTTAGGGTTTTTTTCCCTAGAAGGCAACTCTCTTTTATGAGGGAAATTTATTGCGGCTATGGTTGATGGTGAATATTGTATTCTGAGATAGGAGACTGTGAGAGAAATAAGAGGAAGTTATAGCGAGTTTGTTGTAGGTTTCATCCCTTCATATGCTGGATAATAATAAAGGAAGGACCTGGCAATTTCTCTGGTGGACGTAGCCCACACTGGATGAACCATGTAAATCTATGTCTCTATTGTATTGTGTATCTTCTATGTTTTGTTTCCGCATTTGTTTTATTTTATTTCTCCATGATCCTGTTTTTCTAACAACTGGTATCAGAGCGAAAGGTAACTCGCAGGAAAAGAGGGTTCCTGGTTCGAGTGGGAGCAATGTCGGAAGATGGAAAGTTTAGGGTTGAGAAATTTAACGCCCAAAACTACCAATTATGGAAGATGCAGATGGAAGATTATTTATATCAGAAGGATCTATTCCTACCATTGGGTGGAGTAGTAAAGAAGTCGACGACCATGAAGGACAAAGAATGGGAGATTCTTGAAAGAAAGGCTCTAGAAACGATATGGCAGAGCCTGACAGCGTCGGTGGCTTTCAATATTTCCAAAGAAAAGACAATGAAGGGTTTGATGGACGCATTGGCCAAATTGTATGAAAAACCCTCGACATCCAATAAGGTATTTCTAATGAAGAGATTATTTAATATGAAGATGTTAGAAGGTGGGTCTGTTGCAGATCATTTAAATGAATTTAATACAGTTACTAATCAACTAAGTTCTGTAAAAGTGGACTTTGATGATGAGGTCAGGGCTCTTCTAATCTTGTGCTCATTGCCAGAAAGCTGGAACAGCTTGGTCATGGCTGTAAGTAACTCTGTCTTTGGTTCAAATACTTTAAAATTTGATGATGTTGTTGTTGTTATCCTTAGTGAGGAAATGTGATGGAAAATAACAGGTGAGACATCAGGTAATGCATTGAACATGGAGAACAGGAGAAGACAAAAGGATAGAGGAAAGGGCTCAGGGAACCGAGGGAATTCTAGGAAGGGAAGATCCAAATCTAGACTTGGAAAAATAGAGTGTTGGAATTGTGGGAAGAAAGAACATCTGAAGAAAGATTGTAGATCTCCAAAGAAACAAAGAGATGGACAACGGGAGAGAAATCAAGAAGCAAATGTAACAGGTGATGTGTTACAAGATGCTTTGATTCTTTCTGTAGATAATATTTCTAAGTCTTGGGTAGTAGATTCAGGAGCTTCATTTCATGCCACACCCCATAGGAAACATTTTCTAGATT
>ML805677.1:334204-369122 GCA_009831015.1 Picea engelmannii
CAGAGTCCAACATATACAGCAGCGGTGGAGTTGTTGAGATCAGTCTCCAAGTGGGAGATTGTTGGTTGTGGAGCTTGATTATCTTCCTGATTCAGAGGTCCTTGCTTTCAGCCGTGTTTATACCCCATGAAGTATTTACACCCTAGAAGTATGTACACTCTTCCACGTGGGGGAGTGTAGAGGGGGGGTACCCCCTTTGCAGGGTCTAGGGGGGCTATCCCCCCGGCTAGGGGGTCTAGGGGCAAGTGGCCCCCCAGCATCCCCCGATGGGGGTTCAGGGGCGAAGCCCCCGAAGGAAAAACTACCTTGTAAATGTATATTGTAATTTCATTGTAAATCTGGACCGTTCATTATAAGGTCGCAAATCTAACGGTAGAGATTATGTTAGGGTTTTTTTCCCTAGAAGGCAACCCTCTTTTATGAGGGAAATGTATTGCGGCTATGGTTGATGGTGAATATTGTATTCTGAGATAGGAGACTGTGAGGGAAAGAAGAGGAAGTTATAGCGGGTTTGTTGTAGGTTGTATCCCTTCATATGATGGATAATAATAAAGGAAGGACCTGGCAATTTCTCTAGTGGACGTAGCCCACACTGGGTTAACCATGTAAATCTGTGTCTCTATTGTATTGTGTATCTTCTGTGTTTTGTTTCCGCATTTGTTTTATTTAATTGCTCCACGGTCCTATTTTTCTAACAGAATGGTTGTTTTCTATGTTTTCCAAGGATACAAGAATCACATTGTTTCATTTTTCTAGGAACAATAGGCAGACCAGAAATGCCATTCTTTCTTCATAAACGAAGATTGTCATAATTGATATGACCAAATCTAGCATTCCATAAAATACTAGATGATATTATACCTTCACCGTGATCAGAGAGGTATGCATAATTGTGTGTATGGAAAGATGTCCCATTCAGCTTCAACAATTTTCCATATTCCATTTCGATCATAACAAGCATGCTATCAGATTCCTTTCGTATTTCAACTTTTCCACCTATCATGTGAATATAGTGGCCTTGTTGTCTGATGTGCACAAGGGAAAACAAGCTAATGTTCAACTCAAGAAGATAGAGTTCATTGTGTAGAAGAAAATTTGGGAGTCTAGGAAAATTAAGTTTGATGGTGCCCATTCCCGAGGGTTTGAGGTTGGACTTATATGAAAAATACACTATGTCATATACATTGTCATTGAAGTCTTTGAAAAAGTATATTTGAAATTTCATGTGAGAGGTTGTGCCTGTGTGAAGAAGCCATGCATTTTTCCAAGGACTATATGTAGTGTTAAATAAATATTTTGTTACTCCTATATTGCAGTGAGAAATAATGTAATGGGAAAATTCAGGTGGATTACCTTTTGTTGGTTCTGTAGGTTTACCTTTTTCCTCTTTCTTATTATGTATGTCTTTTTTTATCGTTTCCCATGGAACTCTGCAGTCATCTATTTCATGTGACCCATTATTTTTGCAATGGGTAAAATGAATATTGGGTCTGTCAACTTGGTTTTGTCTATCCCCCTCCCCCCTCTGCCTCTAAAACTCTTTCTTCCACATCCACGTCCTCTTATATTTATTTCTCCTCTGGAAGACTCATGTTTTTTACTCTTGTATTTGTGAGCAAGGTAAATTGTTTCGCTAATTGAAGGAGTTGACTTCTTTCCAAAGGCTTTCTCACATTCTACAACTTTCTCCACCATCTTGTCAAATGTGATAGATTTCATTTGACCACTTGATTGCAGTGATTCAAGGTAGTTAGAATATGTAGGGTAGAGGGACTTAATGAAGTTTGTGAGAGGGAAATCACTCTTCACTCCATTGTCTTCAATATCATGCATTATGGCTTTGATTTCTGAAGCTAAATCCATAGGGTCATAATTCTTCAAGTCTATGTTGAAGACCTTCAACATTAGTTGTATGAATTCTAGTTCAGAATGTGTGTCATACAATTCATTCAATCTTTTCAAGGCACCATAGGAATCACTAATGGAAGCAATATGATGACTCACCTCCTCACTGATTGTAGTAGATATCACAACATATGTCTTATGGTCTTTGTCTTCTCATATTTCACATTCTTTGGTTAAGGTCGAAATGGATGGTTTTCTACCAAGTCTGCTACTCTTCGTCTTTAATTTTGAGGCTTCTTATTCAAATTTTGCTTCTTCTTTAGGGATTTTACTGCTTTGAGGGATTGTTGGTGCTTCACAAATTCCTTTCCATAGATCATTGAATATTAGTGTGCTCTTGATCATCCTATACCATTCTTTGTAGTTATCCTTTCCAGTCAGCACCACGTTGACAATGGAGATGAGATAATGCATTCTTTTGTCTTTACAGATGTGTAGCATGATAATGATATTGCACACTAGGAATATAATTAGGCTACACCAATGAAATAGACAATGGAACCAAGAAGGATGTAGGAAACCTCCAGGACGTAGCAGTAGGAACTCTCACAAAAAATGATGATGGACTCTCATAAAAAATGATGGATGAATGTAAGGAAGTGATTCCAAAAGAAGAGAGATGACATAAAATGAGTGTTAGCTACGTGAGAATATTGATACCATGAGAATCCCGACCAATGATTCCTATCAGGTCTAAGAGGTCTCGATATCAATGAGCATCAGGGCCTTCCCTCGAGCAGGAAGTCAGATTGTGTGGGTGTCAGAATACCCTCCAAAACCGAGGTGAGTGGAGCTTGTGCTAATGAGATATATAGATGTAGCAGTGTGAAATGGAACGATACCCGTGTGTGTGAGTATGATACCAAAGAATAAATGGCAACAAATCGGTGCAATGGAAATATACCCATGTAAAGTCGAGGGGAAAGTGAACCTTGTATGAGGTAGACAACTAGGTTGAGCGTTGGTCCTCTCCATTTGTACAACTAGTGTGATATGTATGTTTCAATTCTTTAGAGATGTATGAGTCAATGCAGACATACCAACTCTTATCCAACAGGAACTACGAAGTGAATGAGCATTGAAATGCTAGGGTTACTAGTTGCAGCAATAGAAATTAGGGTTTTCCATTGTGGGGTTGAGCGATTTAAGTTTAGGGTTGATAGAATATGAGAAAGAAAATTCTTGCTATCTTGGAATAACACTAGGAAATTCTTTGTAAACCATAAAAAAAAACAAGAGTTTGCAAAAGTTGTAACAAAAGAATTGGATTGAACACAAATTAGGGTTTTCTTCCTCAGACTGTAATATCATGATAGGAATTTGTAGATGTTTTCCTAGGTAAAAATGAGAGAGAATGGAGCGATACTAAAAGAGGTGTGTTGAAAATCAACTAGAGAGGGAGTGTGCTAGGCAGACTAGTAGACATAGAATAAAGACAAAGAATAAACTAGAGTAGAGAAGGCAGAGAAACAGGCAGGCCAGAAGGCATTTTGGCAGGCATGGAAAACACCAAGGAATCTATTCATGGAGTTAGGCCATGCTCTAATACCACTATCAGGCCAGGAGTGGGCAGAAATCATAACTCCACGAAATGATTATTCCATTAACATGAATCTCAATAAATACACAAAGATGGAACCATTGGTCTTCTCCAACGTATGACTTTTCCTATCACCTATGATGCTTCATATGTACATTATTGTTACAAGTAACACAACCAAAAAGGATTACAGTTCCAACACAAATTGTTGGTGAAGATGTATTTAAAAAAATGTTAGGTTTCAAACCAAGAGATCGACTCTTTATGTATTCAATAGTTCATGAGAAATTTCTCTAATTGTTTGTGAAAGATTGATCATGAGATCCTATGGAAAGGATTCAAGGAGACATAAATGAAACTGTTATTTATAAAGCTTGAATTCAAAGGATTAATAGTTGATTCATGCTAGCCACCTCTTGCACTTGTTTTTTCTATTTGCATTACCTAAATCTATAAGTAAATTGGTAAAAGGTTGTTGTGTTTTAAGAATTTGAGTAAGTTGTTACCCTCATCATTTCCTTCCTCAGTGATTCCACTTGTATCGACACTTTAAGCCCATATATTGAATCTTGGCCTTGCACTAGCCTTGCACACTTTTTAGCCCAAGATATTTTTCAAGCCCATTTAATTTATGCATGCATAATTTGAAGAAGTATTTCTTTGTTGATTGTGTGCAAAGTTTTGGAAGTATACCTCTGCTATGAGAAACTTGTCATAAGATATTTTTTAAAGTTTGAGTCTGCACCTTTGTTAATTTAGATTGGTTACAAACATTATACCAATCATAAAAATGTATCGTTGTTCTCATCTCAAACCCATGCAAAGTAAAAGTGAATAAAATCATGTTTTTTTCTTTCGCAAAGGCATGATATATATAAATTTTTGGAAGATAGGTGAGCATCTCTAAATTCTTATAGTTGCATATGTAAAATAATATTACAACATGGGTATGCATTGATAATGCATTATGGGTTTGTGTATATCAATTCTATTTTTGCATATACTTTATAGGGACAATGTTGGCTACGCAGAGTAATTTATTCTAAAAATTTCTTGATTTATGTCAGTTGTTAACTTTTATCACATTGGATCTTCCAAGGATTTGATAGGTAAGTCTTGTCAATTTCTGCAAGATTGTTTGGTATCCATAAATGTATCAAGTTTTCCAATTCCAAATCAAGTTGACATTACATCAACTGCATTTGAGAAATTGTTCCTTTAGAAGTGACAAAGTTTGACAATTATAGCATTGCATTTCCTTCATTTTTCTGAAGATGATTTGATAGAGAATGAATCATTGACTAACTCAATTTGTGAGGTTTTTCAATGTGAGTGATAGTTCTCCAATGCTCAATACCCTTAAAGGTTGTGAAGCTTCATGTTTGCAAAGATCTTGAGAATTATAAAATGTTGAATATTTATAAAGGGTATAGTTCCCTATCTTATTGCTTTGGATCCCTGATGGGTGAAGTTTCCAAAAACATGTTGGATTAAAAATTATACAATCAATAGACCCATAATTACTTTGACAAGTTACTATTTTATAAATAATGTAGAAATGGAAGTAAATTTCAATGTTCTAGTAGGATGTCATGTGGGATTTAAAATTTTGAAAAAGAAAGTCATTGAAATTGGAAGTAAATTTCAATGTTCTAGTAGGATGTCATGTGGGATTTAAAATTTTGAAAAAGAAAGTCATTGAAATCATCTCGGATAGGAGGAACAACTTTATATGTAGTTGTAGGGATTGTACTTTAAATAACCTTAATGGAGATTAAAAGATCCCCAACACTGAAGATGTGCTTAAGTTCTGATACTAGCATTTAGTTTTAAATGAAAAATCGTTGTGTGTTTTAGCTCCTTGTGATATTACAAAATTTGTTTAAAATATAATATTGTTGAGATTCTCTTGACTATGGACTAGTGGAGATTTGTTAGATTTATGTCCATAGAGGTACAATCTCTATTCCTTTTGTTTTTGTTTCACACATTTTACAATACTGGAAAAATTGCATGGAATGAGCTTTTCATATTACTCTAAAACTACCATCCAATATCATATTGTTAGGGTAAGATGTCTTATTTCCATGTGGGTTTTTGGTTCTCCATCATTATCTCAAAGCACAATGTATTTAACCTCCACTCATTGGTTTTATGTATCCCAATCAATAATGGATTTTATTGACATTAGTGTGCTTACCGACATTGTTACCATTTTCCTTAAGGCCTACTAAATTGCTACTTTCCTAGCCACTCACTAATCTCCTTGTTGAAGCCATTATCAAATTTTGGTGTTGGTTGACACATTATCTAGTTGTGTACTAGTTGGCACAACCCCAACTCACTTATTTCTCATGCCATACTCTTTATGTTTTGTGCTAATTGGAATTTCCTTTGCATTCCTTGTGTAAGTTGGTAGATACTCCACACCATACATGGTTTGATCCATATTCCTTTGTTTTGTGCCAATATGCACCCTACTCATGTGTCATGTCAGTGGTCACATCATGCATTGATGCAACCCTTCTTGTATTTAGATAGGCATTCCTTTATCCCAGTCCTTCGTCTTCTAGGTGTTTATTGACGCACCCTCCTCCTTTTCTCTATGATTTGTCCCACTCATAGTGTTTTGTACTTGCAACCATTTGTGCCCATGATTCATTATTATTGTTGTATCCTTTGTGTCGATTAGCATAAGCACATTTTTCTTACTTTGATGCCAAATAGATACCTTGTTGCATGATGTCTTTTTCTTCGACATTACTTCATTAATTATTTTTTTTAGTTCTGTCATTCTCTAGTTTATGATTATCATATTTAGTGTATCGTTCTTCCATTGATTTTTTTAATGTCACCCTTCCAATGCAGTATATTTGCACTGAACTACTTTAAAATTGCAATTTTTCCAGTAATGATAGATAGGGAAGGTTCCCCCCACCCACACCCCCAAATTCGGATTCATTGTTCCAAGCCATGAAAGCCACAATCATTTCCTGTTATGAATTTTAAAATTCCCCTTTTAGTTTGTTTCCTTTTCCTCTTTCATGCATATGATGTCTTGCACTCAAAACTTACCATCGATAGGTGCATCTTTTAATGATAAAAATAAATAAATGTTTATATTACTGCCACAAATCAATTCTTGCACATGAATATGTTTACTTCTCATAGTTATTTACACTATTTTGTGTGCCAAAATTTCTTTGTTTTACCACTTCTATATTTACTCTTCCCATTTCAACCTAGAAGTCGAAAAGTTGCATATGAATGCAATCACCAGCATCACAAATTGTTTTTCAAAATGATAATCTTAATGCATCTAACATGTTGCAACTTGCTTCCTGACATTCCAGGTTCCCAAAAAGTAACACCCCATATCAACATTCTTAGTGATTTCAACATTAGTAAATCCAATCCTCTTTAAAAATCATATATACTCGACATAATTCATGCATTGTTTTATGTAGAGGGAAAATATCACAAAAATATGCACATGTTGGGAATGAGACATACACAAAAAGAGAAAAAGACAATCCATCTAAAGATGGAAAGTATTCATTATTTTTCCTTTTCTTGACATAGGCATGTCCACCAAAACCTCTATGTCATCACCATCATCATGTAACATTAACTAACTTGTAACTTTATATTGTAAGACGAACTAACTTGTAACTTTTTATTTTGGCATGACAATGCTTGCTTAGTAGAATTTAGGTTCTATTTTCTTTAATAAGATGGTAAATCTATTTTATTTGCTAAAATATAGCGACAACTTGTAAGAAGCATCCTATAGGAACTACCACAAGTAAAATATGATGAGATAGCAAGGTTCAAGATTCTTGTTGAACATTGTCTTGGTAAGTTAATTCCTCGAAGAGAGACATTAAAACCTCAAAACACGTTAGTTGAAATGCATATTTTACTGAAAACTATGTATATAATTATAGTAAGCATGAATAATTACAAGGAAATCATAACCTCACAGCAATGTGCAAAAAAGATAAACCAACTAATAATCTTCTTCTTTTGTGCCTCATTCACACAAACATGTTTTAACTATTTAATGTCGAAGGATAAAGTTTCTCAAAATCAGGGTTTGTTATAAGAATGGTGATGAAAGTACATGAACTTAACACCTAAAAATATTAGTTTTAGCTTTGAAGAACATATACCCTATACATGGAATTTGTAAAAAAATATTTTATTGTGAATAAGTCAACACCACAATTATAGCGTGTATCCCAAGTCTCATTATAGCCATATTAAATGAATTCCTCATTGGATGGGTGCACAGAGAAGTAAATGATCAGGAAGAATTATGATTGGTTGATTGATTTTATCACCGTAGGACCACATGAAACTAAAAACAGTAAACAACTAGTTCTACAATGAAAAATTACTTGCTATACAATTCGAATAGAAGAATCACCTCTAGAATGATAGCGAACTACCAAATAAACTTGAGAAACTAATTGTGGCCATGGTTGTATCTCTATCAATTTACATTTCTTTCTTAATTTCAAGTGTTTCCAATATGTTTATTTGTTACCAAGACATCAAATGTGAAATGATTAATTCAAGCCAATATGAAGGGTAGGTAGCCTCATCTTATCTTGAGAAACTCTACCTCCACCTAACCTCAAAGAAATTATGTTAGGATAGAATGAGAATCAACAATAGCAATTTAGATCACCTAGATGGGATTTCTAGGACATCTGTCAAGGATGGCACTATTAGTGTTGTGGACGGGGAGAGGTCTTCTCACCGGAAAAATATATGTGAGTCAATAAGACAAGGGGATGTTGATCTCATTCAGGATTATCTCAAAGGGAAATTGGTACCAACACATAGGGCATGAGTGGAGTCCAAAGAGTTATCATTGGAGATAATGGTTTACATCCATAGTAGAGAGAATTGAATTATTATTATACCCAATGTTAGATACCTAATCCTTAGGGATTGAGGTACTTTGTAAATATTATTTAGGATAAATATGAAGTGTCATAGGTGAATAAGAAGAGTCATTCACACCTCTTATAAGATGAAACCAAAGGTCACCTCACTTTGTATTTATGAATGTCTCATGTTAATGCAAATCATCAAGTGTGGAGTTATGTATTCCTTTGTCCATACCTAGCCTGAAAATGGTAATAGAGCATGTTTTAACTCCATGATTATCTCCTCCCCGGGGTGTATCATTCCCTCGGGTGTAGAAATGTCCCTTTGCAGGACTGTCTCTCTCGTTATTCCTTGTGCCCCTCTGTGTTACTCTGTAGTTTGAGCCTCATCTCCACCCATAAACATTTTGGACGTAAATTATTCCTTCCATTGTTGTTAGTCGATTCCTTCTTTCTCGAGGCTCTTCATCACATCATAAATCATTTCCTCAAAATTCTCATTGGTGAAACTAATGTCGGTGTCCAGGTTGTGGTGAAGAAATTTAGACAAACCCCAATCCTCGTAGTTGTGCTCGCAACTCTCATTGTCCTCAATAGTGAAAGACTCGAACCGAGAGTTGCAAGAGGGAAATGTATGTATAAGAGTATGTGTGCCTTCATGTCTGACAGATCCATAAGGCTCATTCTTCCAGGGGAAGTAATAATTGGCTTATGGTTGTAGTGGGAAAGTCTTGATGCCTTGTTAGCCAAATATCATTGATAAAATTGTTCATAATGCCCATGGCATTTTTGTCTATATGCTCGCCTTGTCCATCAACATAACATTTCATCTTGTATATGGGATTTTTTTTTTTATGTATAAGTATTATGAAATCAGTACCCATTCGCGAGCGTAACATGGGAAAATGCAGAAGAGAATCAAGAGGCAATAAATTCAAAAGAGAAACCTAGTCTCATGGATTCTTGATCAAAATTTACATGGTTTTTTTGGTAATATTTGAGAGCACGTTTAAAATAACATATGTAACATTTCCTAGCCAAGTTGACATCCATTACGTGTGGAAATACTCATAAAATTAAAATTTTATGCTAACTAATATTTTGTAGCTTACCAGCTACAAATTACACAAAGATTTAACTACTCTATGATACAATTAATTAAATGCATCTGCAACTTGCTAAAAATGACATAAATGAAGTTTAAATAACTCAACACAACAACATATAATTTTTTCTCAAATACAGAGTTAATACACAACAATTAAATTCATAAAGAAACACGAAAACAAGATAAAATACTTATCTTTTAAAAAATGGTTGTGTAACCAGTTGTTTGGGATAGACGTTACAACCAACCATAGACTTTTCGTTCCAAATTTCAATAGAAAGTCACCCCCAAGTTGAGGCTAGAAATCCACAAAAGAAGGTGGTCTCTCACAATCCACTCAACTTAGAAAATCCCATAACCCACTCGTATTCTCCTACAACTATCTTGATTTTCCACCATCTCTCTTCCTATCAACCCACCCAACCCAAGGAATGTACCCCTTCATTGCTATCAGTCCATCAAGCCTCCCATTCATTTATCAAGGTCTCTCTAGCACTTGTAACCAGGAATCTCACTACTAGGAAACTCAAGGAAGCTCATTGCTAGGAAAACGACCAAGAAAACAACAACAATCACTCATTGTTACAGTGGAACTCACACAGGAGTTCACTCTTCAGGCCTTAAAACCTGTATCTTCAGTCTTCTACTCCAAATATGCTCCAGAATTCTCCCTCCATGGTTTCTCTAGCTCTAAGCTCTTCTTCCATGTTCTATGTTTGTTGTTCATGCAAAACATTGATTGTCTAAAATTGTTATAACTTCCCATACGAATTTCCTCTCTTTGGCTTACTTGTTTGACTTACGTTCTTCCCCAAAGTGATTGTACTCATACCCCATGCTTCCAAAAACTATAGGATGTGACTTGTCACACACACTCCCTTACATACATTCAATGATTGGTTTTTTCTATACTCAAAGTTAGAAGTTTAATACATAATGATAATAAAATTTAGGAATGTGGGCTGAATTAATAGACATGGGTAATCCCCCCTTGGACCCCTCTTAGAAACTCCTATACATTCCCCTATCTTGTGGATTAATCATCCCCCATCTATGTCCATGTCCCATAGCAATTGACATCACATTTTATTACTAAAATTCAGAAATAAAATTTTCATATACATCACTTGGCCACAACCATACATTATATCTACATTAAGCATTAATTAAATTGGAGATTACAGAGGATATGTTACATTCCCCATCTCCTGCAATTGTGTGTTGTCCTTGGTGCACACTATGCAAATTTACATGCACAAATTTACATCATAATATTAAGAAATAAAAATGTTGCAAGTTTACAACTCCAACAACAGTTCCAACCAAAATCTCATGTTCCTCTCAACCGATTGACCCAAGGAATGTACTTCCTTCACTGCTCTATGTCCATCGGGTTGTACCATTATTTTATCAGCCCCCCCAATGCAGTTGATTAGGACTTTGAGATGTGGTTATGTAATTATAGTTACTCAAAATGGAGTCTTGCATTCTTACATTATGTTTTCTTCAAAATTGACAAAAAATTGTGGGTATTCCTCCTGCATGTTTTCTTCGTGCTCCCATGTAGAATTTTCAAAACCATAGCAGGTCCATTGAACCTTTACCATCCCTATGGAATTGTTCCTTATCACTTTGACTTTCCATTCTAGTATGTGCATTGGTTCCACCCGAAAATACCCTTCGTGTTCCACTTGGATCACAATCAATCAATTATGTGGTTAGGGTCAGGCACTCATTTCTTTAATATTGACACATGACATACATTATGCACTCAGATGGATGCATAAAATGCCATCATGTATGAAACTAGCCCTATCATTTTTAGGATTTCAAAAGGTCCACAATATCTTGCTGCCAATTTTGGAAAACTTCCTAAACTTAGTGAACTTCTTGTTAGAGTTTAAGTTATTATTAGGTTTCTTTTCAATTCACTAGATAGCCATAGCATAGATAGGGTCACTGAGAAATACACAAGCACAAGAGACACAACATTTATCCTGGGAAACCCTCATGGGGGAGAAAACCCAACAAAAACTTCCTTAATATAGATAGCCAATACAATGCCAAGAGAATAAACCAAACACTACAGAAATTCCTCTCCAAGTAATGTGCCTCTCTCTCTCTTCCTTCTTCTCCAACTATAGCTCCAAACTTGCGCTCTGATGATCAAGTGAGTGAGTGAACAAATGAGGTGTTGGCCTCTCTTATTTATACAATCTGGCAGGTGTTGAACTGAGGTGTCTTTTCACTGGCAGGGCCGACTTCTCATTTTGGGTGGTTATAACCACTTTAATATATTATGGGGGGCGACTTCTCATTTAGCATATATTACAATTAGGGTTTGACCAATCCACAAAAGGGGATTTGGTTATTTACAATGCCCGACATGATCAATCCACAAAAGGGGATTGATCTAATGAATAATACATCAATAATAAATAGAATACTCTTTGCAGTTACAATATTTCAACACTCCCCTTTAACAAGAAGGGTATTCTTCAACAACATCAATAGCATCTTGGAACACTGACTGGAATATCTATAAATCATCAGAAGTTTTTTTCATCATCATCGTTCACAGCATGAAGTTGGAGTAGCATCATCATCCTCATCAGCGTGAGGCTAAAGTAACATCATCATCATCATCTTTAGCGTGAGGCTAAAGTAATATCATCATCTTCTTTAGCATGAGGCTAAAGTAACATCATCATCTTCAGTATGAAAGATGAAATAACATCATCTTCAACAAGAATATCATCATCGGAAGTTTTTCTCATCATCACCATTCACAGCATGAAGTTGGAGTAGCATCATCATCCTCATTAGCATGAGGCTAAAGTAACATCATAATCATCTTCTTTAGCATGAGGCTAAAGTAACATCATCTTCTTCTTTAGCATGAGGCTAAAGTAACATCATCATCTTCAGCATAAAATATGAAATAACATCATCATCATCATCATCTTCAACAAGAAGCTGAAGTGGCATCATCATCATCATCTTCAGCAAGAAGATGAAGTGGCATCATCATCATCTGCATCAACATGGATTAGTATAACACTAATACATCATCATCATCAATAACAACAGTATCACAGCATGAAGACAGGAGCAACATCAACATCAGCAGTAGGCTGAGAGTCTTCAGCACGAAGCTGGCTACACAATATCATTAGCACGAAGTTGGCATCACAGTACAAGACTGGAAACACAATATCATCAGCATGAAGATGGCATCACATTACAAGACTGGAAACACAATATCATCAACATGAAGTTGGCATCACAGCACGAGGCTGGAAACACATCATCACAGCACGAGGCTGGCACACATAATCACAACACGAGGCTGGCACACATCATCATAGCACGAGGTTGGTATATCATCATCATAGCACGAGGTTGGTACATCATCATCACAGCATGAGGCTAGTACATCATCATCACAACACTTGGCTGGTACATCATCAGAACAAGGTTGGCATCACAGCACTAGGCTAGCACATCACAGCACTAGGCTGGCACATCATCAACACAAGGCTGGCACATCACAGCACTAGGTTGGCACATCATCATCACAAGGTTGACATCACAGCACTACTCCCCCTTTCGCGGGAGGGCCTTTCAGACTACACCAAGCTTATCTCGAAAGTGCTCAAACTTTACATGAGATAGAGGCTTGGTCAACACATCAACAACCTGTTCATTCGTGCTAACACACTGGAGCTTTATGGCTCCTCTCTACAACATATCACGAATGAAGAGATATCGGATATCTATGTTCTTTTACTTTTCATGGAACACAGAGTTCTCTGTCATCTTTATGAAGCTCTTGTTATCACATAGGATCATAGTTGCTTCCAACTCTATGTCGAATAGACTTGTCAAGAACTTTTGAATCCATATGGCTTCACAACTGGCAGAGCAAGCAACAATGTATTCTTCTTCTTCCATGCTGAGAGCAATGCTTGATTGCTTCCTACTCTTCCATGAGATCATGGCTGACCCCAGACTAAAACAACATCCTGAAATACTATTTTTATCATAAGCACTTCTAGCTCAATCTGAATCGGTGTAACCACTCAGTCTGAAGTCATGATATCTAGTATAATAGAGACCAAAATACAACGTACCCTTACGGTATCTCATCATATGTTTTGCAGCAACAATGTGAACATGTATGGGTTCTACCAAATACTGACTCGAGGCAAAACATATATCTAGCCTGGTATTCATCAGATACATCATTGAACCAATAATATGTCTGTGTAGAGTAGCATCAACCAATTCTGATGAGGTATCTACCAAGAGCTTCAACTTCGTTTCATGGGTGTGTACATGGATTTACATTTCAACATGTCAAACCTCTTCATTTTAACTGCATGCTTCCCTTGGTTAAGGAAGATCTTCTCTGTTCTCTGCCAAACTTCAAGACCTAAGAGATAATGCATTTAGGTCTTCCATCAAACTCTGTAGTGAGCTTCTTCTGCAATCTGAGATGATATTTTCTTCATCTTGTTAAGAATACATCATCTACATATAGTAGTAACATCATTGGCTCATCATTCATAACCTTGAGATGAAGGTTAGAATCAACTTTACTCTTGGTAAATCCCAAGCTCTTCAGGAAAATGTAAATCAAGTTGTAGGAGCTTACTTCAACACGTATAGAGCTTCCTTCAACCTGCATACTTGATTCTTTCTATATTCAAACCAAATTTTCACTTTACATTGTACCAATCGGGTACACTTTCTCAACTGCAACTCAATCTGCACAAACATGTGCTAGCTCTATGTGCTCTCTGCAAAGCACTATCTGTCTCACTGCATGAGAGTATGTCCTCTCCTCTTTCTGTAGTTGTTCCTTCTGGAACTGGGACTTTGCACCTGCAGCTGCTCTGAGGCTGAGAATGATTGCTTCATCCTCACTGTGGCTGCTAAAATCTTAGAGTAAATCCTCTTATTCTATCATTGCAACATCTTTATCTGAAACTGAGAGTGGATCAATAACTGATATAGAAGGTAGCTCTTCTTTTTTCATGGATGTAACTCTATCTTTTATTGTAGTCATGTCTCCATGACCCAACTAATGTAATGCACCAACTACCACTCAATTTTAAATATGGGGATTGCTCCAGCTACATCTCATACTATATATGAATCATGGTTGTTTTGGTTGCCTTCATAAGTACTAGAGTAAGTGTCTTGTCATAGTCTTCTCCCTTTTGCTGGGAGAATCCTATGGACACACATCAGGATTTGTACATCTGCAACATGCTTAATCTATATAGATCAATCTTGGAAGTCAATACTGACTTCTCTTCTAGTCTCACGGAAGAATCCATATCCTAGTCTTTCTGAATGGCTTCCTTCATTGTCACTGAAACAAGGGAATCTTCTAGGATATTTCATATTTCCTTTGAGGCTACCATCTAGTCTTTTCACGGCATCTGTCTCCCAGTCCTGGGAGATGTCTCTTCATCTGATCCTTTCTAAGATCAGGCTTACTCTCGATTTCTTCTGAGTCTATAATGACTTCATCATCTCTTACAGGGTATACTTGGTGTTGAATACCAAGTCTAAATATGAAAATTTGAGTCAGACTTAAAACGAGTTTTTCTTCCCATCAAGGTGGCTTCATTATCCTTTGAACAAGTCTACTGTGAGTTCTTGTTCTAATGTTCGGTCATCTTTGGAGCCTTCTGCTCCTTACAATCAATCTCCATATGAGATACTCTGGATCTCAACAGATAGCTTCTTCTTCATCTTCTTTGGTACATGAATGTATATGATCATGTAAATAATCTTCTTCATGTCTCATCTAATATGTTTCCTTCTACAACCTTCACTATAGCTTTCTCAGGGTTATCACCTGTGACTTGAAACAAGGTCAACAAAACAACAAGAAAGAATAATACTCTTTTGATAATAAAACAATAGCACAAATAATTGTCACAATAGCTCCTTTAGAGCTTTCATTTGTGACCTATCTATAACAAGGATCAAAAGTAAGAAATACAATACAAAATGAGATCAACACTCTTCTAGTGTTGTGAGAAAACATTCCTCCATGGTAACCTGGAATCAACACAAGAATTTTCTCCTAGAGGAGATGTTAGTTGTATCTGGAAAATGATTACATTAAGCATTTATCTCAATATGCTCACATGCTACCAAGCATAATTCTTTTCAAAGACTGCTACCTCAACTATAGTGTTTACTTGTAATGGGGTAGTTATCAACTTGTCATGTGCAGCTTTGAATCTTATCAACTTAATTAATCAAACCTGGAACCTAGTGTATTGTCCTCAAGAATGAGTGTGTTGCTTTTCTTCCAAGTCTCCTTCACTCAAAATGACAGGTGCTTTCTTCAACCTGTCTTTTGTACTAGGACAATATGTTATCTTGACAGAAATTTGGGTTAGAGAATAAACTCTGATTTTAACATTAATCAATCTAATACTTTGACTTACATTTTGATCAAAGGTTAGTATGATGGTCATAGCTTCAACATGCAACCTAGATCAAAATAATGTCATAACAAATAGATGCATATTTAGAATAATCAAACCCGGGTTTCATTATTCCTCTGAATTTGTTGGATCTTGAGATCCTTCTGGATCTATGGAAAGAGATCCCTTCTCTTGGAAACACCCTTTAAATATTAACCATTTAAATATATGTGAGTGCATACCTCTGATATCATTTGTCGGTAGTGGCACCATATGGTAGCAGCGGTAATAATTACCAACTCTTAAGAACTTCAAGGGTGATTGCAACTGGTACTACATTTGATACTTCAAATGATACTGAAATTGCAATTGCAACTTATTCTGAAACTGCAACTGCAACTGCAACTTAGGGTTTTATGAGGAAACCCTAATTTTTCAAGCTTCAAATTTTGAAATTTTGATCTAGGGGTTGGATGTGCTGAGCTGAGGCGAGTATGTTGGTACAGTTAGATTTCTGAAAATCCAAATTTTTCCCCCTCAAACTTGACCAGCAGATTTTTGGACTGGTGCTTCTGGTTTTCTGGTACTTCTAGTACTTGTGGTACTTCTGGTTTTCTGGTACTTCTAGTACTAGTGAAAACTAGGGTTTTTGTTTCCAGGAGATCTAACCACTAAAAAGGTGGTTGAAGGTGCCAAAGAGTTCCTTGAGAAAGGGCGCACTTTTCTAGATGGCTTTTGGGCTGAAATTCCTCTTCAATAAAAATCCATAATTTTCATGTACGACAACAGTGACGTTTTTCTTCTTCTTGTGAAAGATGCTCTATTCATATTAGCTCTGATACCATGTTAGAGTTTAATCTATTATTAGGTTTCTTTTCAATTCACTAGATATCCATAGCATAGATAGGATCACTGAGAAATACACAATCACAAGAGACACAACATTTATCCTGGGAAACCCTCATGGGGGAGAAAACCCAACAAAAAATTCCTTAATATAGATATCCAATACAATGCCAAGAGAATAAATCAAACACTACAGAAAGTCCTCTCCAAGTAATGTGCCTCTCTCTCTCTTCCTTCTTCTCCAACCGCAGCTCCAAACTTGCGCTCTGATGATCAAGTGAGTGAGGGAACAAATGAGGCACTGGCCTCTCTTATTTATACAATCTAGCAGGTGTTGAACTGAGGTGTCTTTTCACTGGCAGGGTCGACTTCTCATTCTGGGTGGTTATAACCACTTTAATATATTCTGGGGGCCGACTTCTCATTTAGCATATTACAATTAGGGTTTGACCAATCCGCAAAAGGGGATTTGGTTATTTATAATGTCTGACATGATCAATCTACAAAAGGGGATTGAACTATTGAATAATACATCAATAATAAATAGAATACTCTTTGCAATTACAATATTTCGACACTTATTTTCGCCTTCGCTTTTAAAAACGCATGTTTGCCCACTTTGAAATATCTAAAAACTATGTTATTGTCTACATAACTTTCTTCTTTTCATGAACAACCTTTAAATTTTGTTTTATCTTTGTCATGTACTCTTCCATTTCATTCAACAAATCTAGCATAATAATCACTTTGTTTGTTGGATTATCCCAACTCATGGGTGTGTTACACTTCCTACCATACAATGTTTCAAATGGACTCATTTTCAACGAGGCTTGATATCCATTGTTGTAAGAAAATTCCAATAAATGGATATAATCCTCCCACTTTGATGGTTGGTCCATCATATACATTCTGAGCATGTCTTCAATTATTCTATTAGTCCTCTATGTTTTCTCATTTGACTCTGGGTGATACGGTGTACTGAGATTTAGATTTGTCTCAAATCCTTTGAACAAACTCTTCCAAAAATTGGATGTGAATTTTGGAGCTCTGTCTGAAATTATTGCCTTAGACACTCCATGTAGCCAGACAACTTCTTTCATGTAGATTTATGCAATATTTTTTTCCTTGTGTGTTGTCTTCACAAGAAGAAAATGTGCAGCCTTAGTTAATTTTCCACTACTACCATGATGGAATCATACTGCTTCATTCTTTTGGGAAGTTTTGTAATAAAATCCATTGTAACTACTTCCCACTTCTATTCTAGAATGGGCAATGGTTGTAACACCCTAGTTGGATGTCTATGTTCAGTGTTCCCCTTCTAGCACTCTAAGTATTTGGCTATGTAATTAGCCACTTCTTTCTTCATTCCGGGCCAAAAATATTGGCTTCTCACTTCTGCAATTATTTTCTAATATCCTGGGTGTCTAGCATATGGAACATTGTGTATTTCCCTCGTCACTATATTTTTCTACTCACTAGAATTTGACACATATTTTTCCTTTGTGCATGATAATTCCATCTCCTTTTAGCTCAAAGTATTTAAATTTCTACTGTAAAATTATTTGTTGTAATGTTTTTTTTATTTGTAAATATTGTTGATCTAATTTTGTTGTTTCAATAATTTTATCTTTCATATCAGTTTTGTACATGTTGATGGTTGCAATATGCATCTCATGTGCTCTGCTACTAAGTGCATCAACCACTTGATTTTTTTTCCCCTTTGATGTGCTTAATTTCAAAGTCATATTCACTAAGGAATTCCAACCATCTAGTTTGTCTGACATTTAATGTTGGCTGGAAAAACAAATGGTTCAGACCACAATGGTCTATCCTTAGCTCAAATTTCTTCCCCGTGAGGTAATCTCTCCACATTTTTAGTGCATGAATTATGGTTGCTAATTCTAGATCATGGGTGGTGTAATTTCTCTTGTGCTCTTTTAATTTTCTAGACTCATAACATACCACATGATATTTTTGTGTGAGGACTCCACCAAGCCCTTCCTTTCATGGATCAGTGCACACCACAAAATATTCATCCATATATGCAATATTCAATATATGTGCACTTGTCAAAATGTATTTCAGCAGCTGAAAACTTTCTTCACACTTGGAAGTCCATTCAAACTTCACTCTCTTCTTATACAAAGAAGTGATTGAACTTGCAATATTTGAAAACACTATTATGAATCTTCGGTAATAACCTGCAAGACCCATGAATGATCTAACCTCTGCCACATTTCTTGGGGATGGTCATCCTCTAATGGCCTCTATCTTCTCAGGGTCAATTGTTATCTGTTTTTCTTAAATAATATGACCTAAGTAGTGAATCGTTTTTTGATAAAAGATGCACTTACTTAGCTTGGCATACAACTTATGCTCTCTTAAAAAATTTAGCACCATTATGAAATTCTACTCATGTTCCTTCTCTGACTTAGAGTAGATGAGTACATCATCTAAGGACACAATAAAAAACTTTTCCAATTACTCCCTAAACACTCCATTCATCAGGCACATGAAAACAATTGGTGCATTTGATAGCTTGAATGACACTACCATGAATTCATAATGTCAGTATCATGTCCTGAATAATGTCTTATTGATATCCTCTTTCTTTATCCTCATTTGATGATAGCCTTATCTCAAGTCAATATTGGAAAATATTCTTCCATCTTTCAGTTGATCAAATAAATCATCAATTCGTGGAAAAGGATATCAACGATTCTTTATGGTGACCTTATTCGGCTATCTGAAATCAATACACAGTCTTAAGGTTCCATCTTTATTTTTCATAAAAAATAACTGAGGCTCCCCAAGGTGACACACTTGGGCGTATATACCCATTTTTTTAAAGTTCTTCAAGCTACATCTGCAACTCCTTCAATTCTAGTGTGCCCATTTTGTAAGGTGTCTTGGACATTGGGGAAACTCCTGGCACCAAATCAATAGAGGAATCAATGTCTATATTTGGAGGCAATCATGGGATTTCCACAAATACATTTTCAAAATCCCTCAAGACTAGATGGTCTTCAATGCTTGCCACTTTATGGGCTGCAAAAAAATTTCATCCCTTCCTAAAACTATTTTTCAATTGCATAGCTGAAATTTCTCTAACGACTACAACTCTTGGAATGCCTTGAACCTTGTCTAGGACATCATGGTGTTTTTCCAACCAATCCATGCCAATTAAATAATCATATGAACCCAATGGTTTGGTGTTCACATATACCTTTGTGTTGAGTCCATTCATGTCTATTGGACAATATTTAACTAGCTCATTGATTTTCCTCTTAGCCCATGTGTCTAACTGAACTAACCAAGATTTCTTATGCTTACTATTTTGCAAGTGAAATATTTCGACAATGTTAGAGTTTATGTAACTATGGCTAGCTCCAAAATCAATTAAAATTGTTATGGGTTGGTTATCAATCTTACCTTCCACTTCAATCATGGGGGATTGATATTTTTTTTGCTTGTTGTCCAAGACTACATAAATCCTTGACACAGTTCCTCGCATGTATTCAACTATTTTAGCCTCCTGAATATTGTGGGCAATCTTCATTCTTTTTCCTTTGTGAGGGAGGTCCCTATATAAGTGATTTCCCTCACATCCCCAACATTGTACAAGAAGCCTTGGCCTTTTCTCAAATGAATCTAAAGTCTTATTCTCATTTTGGGATGACTCTCCTTGTTGATTTACTTCGGAGTTTCTCTTGAAAAAGAGTGGCTTAAAACATTTATTTCTTTGATCCTTTTTACCCTTCCTCTTATCATTCCAATATTTTTGGAAAACTAGTCTTTCGTTGCTCTGCTGATAACGAAGCTTTGCACTCCTTATGGCTTCCTCCAAAGTCTTAGGGTTATCATATTGTATCTTGTCACTGTAGAAGGAAGGTAGCCCACTTAAAAACCTTTGGATTTTGACTTTCTCATCCTTTATGAAGTCAACATATTTCAACAATTCAAACAACATCTTCTCATATTCATCCATTGTCATGCTTCCCAACTTGAGTTCAAATAACTCTTTCATCTTCCTTTCTAGTAATGCTTGGATAAATATTTCTCTTGGAAATATCCTTTGAACTATCTCCATGATATCCTCTTTTCATCAAGGTGTTTGGCTTGCTTAATCCTATCCCGCCACATGGTTGTCTTTCCTTGCAAGTCGTAGCTTGTAATTCTAGCTTCTACCCTTGAGGGGTAATCATCAGCTGGAAATATTTCTTCATTTACAACAACCATGCCTCGACCTCTTCTCCCTTAATGTTCTCACCATTGAAATTTGGTGGCTTGATTTTCCTGAGTTCACCTTGCAAGATGTCTACCTCAATCCTTCTTCTCTACCTCCTCACAAGGGACACACTTGGGATGCTCTCAAGCCCTAAAATTTCATGAGTTATTCTAGTGGATTTCCTTGGAGAATGATGGCACCTACTCATGCTTCTTGACTACCCATCATTCTCGTGATCATCATTTCTGCTATGGGATCTATATGCAGTCACTTGTCTGCCAGTATTTTTTTGTTTGGTGCCAGCGTATTTTTTTTATTTTCAGACTCTAAAGTACCTCTTCCTAAGCTTTCATAGTCATTTAATTATCTACCATATAGCTCCACACTTCTCTATGCAGGATTCTCATAGTTACAAACTCCTTCCTGCCACTTATTCCATTTGACTATGTCTCAGCATTTCCCATGCAGACCCATAACCTCTTCATGGCTGTAAAAACCATGGGAATTATCCATAACTCCAGTCCCCATATAAGAACCAATTTTTTTTTGGTGTACCTCTAATTCTTCAAGAAATGTGCATGTAATAATTATTGTTAGCACATGCATACTATAAAACATTTCATTAATTAGAATACCGGTTATTCTTCATCTTAATTTACGAAGAACACGATGCACTAAGTCAAAATTTGATTCTTTAGACACATTCATATCTAAAAAAACTCTCCAACGGCTATACTCCTGCATCATTTTGAGTTATGAGTGAAAAGTTATAACATTCACAAGTTGCAATTTTCCACTCATTGCTCTATTTTCACTATTGCAAAATTGTTTTAATAATTTTTGAGAAAATTTTAGGGCCCAATTCATAATTCTAGTGTTGATTTTTCAAAAGCAAGGTTAAGCATGAAGTTCATTCCATTTTAGCATTTAACTTAACCATAACCAATAATGTTGCAGCAACCAAGATCACAAGAAAAAACACCATGCACAAGAACACAAGAAGTATCCTGTGAAACCTTTCTCAACAAGGGAAGAAAACCTAGCCAAAATCCTTTTCTATATTCTTCAAGAGAAAGACCTTCACCACCAATGAAACCTAGCACACAAGAGGGTGTTCAAACCCTAGAAGACTAGCGCCCAAGAGAGGTGCACACTTTTCCCAAGAAGGTGTACTTGCTGAAATTTCCAAACTCATGTGTTAGATATGTTTCCTCAATGGGGAATTTACCTTTACTTTTACTAAACTGAACCTGTCAACATAAGTGTCTATTGGCACAACATGGTCGACCTCTCTATCTCATAATATAATTAATATTGACCAGTTTAATTATATTTTACATTAATTAACAATTACATTAAAGTGGGGCCGACCTGTACCCTTTACATTACAATTAGGGTTACAAACAGGTCTGACTCTTGGAAAATATAACAAGGGATCTTATACACCCACTAGTGCTCATCCACTAGGGGCACATCCATAGGGATGTACATATCTCTGGCTCACTGCATTACATAGAAGAACCACTTCTTCACTAGTGCTCAACCATTGGGATCACGTTCACCTGTGCTCATCCACATGCACGTCCACTCAACAGATCTTCTTTCCCACTCCATTACACATGAGAGTCATCTGGAGTTTCTCGTCAACTCTTCTTCTCAGAGGAGGCTAATACATCATCTTCATTTCTTTTCTCATGACGATGCACCCAACACTTTTGGATTTCACACGTTCACCTTGTGCTCAGCCACAGGTACGTCCAACTCTGCAGATCACCTTTCTCACTACATTACACAGGAGAATCATCTGGAGTTCTTCTCAACTCTCTGTAAGGAGGAGGTCATCTCTACGTTCTAGCTCTGTCTCAGATAGAAACCACACACCCCTCTCAGGGGTTTTCTCTTAGGTTTGTAAGCTGAAGAATGTCTCACATAGCTGCAATGATCAACATCTATCAGGTTTGTAAGATGGAGAATGTCTCACATATCTGCAATCATCAATACTCTCTCTCAACTAGGGAGGCATTTTCCACCAGGCCAGTCTCACACAGATGTACTTTGAAGTTTGTCTTGGTTGTAGTCATCAACACTCCCTCTCAACTAGGGAGGTATTCTTCACCAAGTTAATTTGGTGAAGATGTCTGCAATCTTCTCATGTGTAGGTAGGTACTGCATGTGTACTATTTTCCTCTACATCATATCTCTGATATAAGGATATTTCATCTCATCGTGTTTCGATCCATCAGGAAACATTGGGTTCTCAAAGAGATTTACACACGGCTCTTGGTTATCATCATAGGATCCATCTCATGGTCAAGTAAATATGTCAGAAGATTGTGAAGCCATATGGCTTCTCACATTTGATGCTATATACTCTGCTTATGTGGTACTCAAGGCCACAGAGTTTTGTTTCCTACTGCATCAGGAAATCATGGAAAAATTCATGATAAGATAACAATCGGATGTGCTCTTCCGGTCCACTATACTCTCTGCTCAATCTGTATCGGCATATCCTCCAAACTCAAGTTCACACTGGAGGCATATCTCAGGCCATATCCAATTGTGCCTCATATATATCTCAAGACATGCTTTACTGCTATCTAGTGAGTCTGTCTTGGCTGACTCATGGATTGACTAAGTACATTCACTGCATAGCATGAATTTGATCCGGTGTTAACCAGATACATCAATGATCCAATCAATTTTGGATCAATCTCATCTAAATCATCATCATTCATTTTCTTCAAATCCAACACAGTGGTTTTGCATTCTGTCATACTGAACTTCTTTAATATTCCCACTGTATATTTTCCTTGACTCAGGAAAATCTCATCGATCTTCTGTCATACTAATTGTCCCAAGAAGTAGTGCATCATACTCATATCCTTCATCTCAAAATCAAAAGTCAAAGCTTACTTGTATCCAACAACAAGGATTTCTGAATAAGTCATCAAAATCAGGCTCTCGTCACCAACACTTTAATAATATAGGTTTTTGGATCAGCAATACTCTTGTTGAAACCCAAACTCATCAAGAATCCATCCATCTGATATAGTTTCCAACTTATAGATGGTAGTACGGGTGGAAGTGTATCGAGATTACTGGATCAAGTGTCTCATCATAGACAACTCCCTCTATTTGTGAGAATCCTTTGTCTATAGATCTCGCTTTGTATTTCTCAACACTTCCATCAGCTACATGTTTTGATCTTATAGATTTACTTGGAAGTTACCACAAACTTCCCTTCTGGTCTCTGAACAATATCTTGAACATCATTCTTTTAAGATATACTGGTATTCTTTTGTTATGGCATCTTGCCATACCTGTTCTCATGTTGCTTCTTCAAGACAAGGAGGCTCAAAATCAATGAAGTGGATCATGAATGAAGGATAGCTCAAAAATCTCTTTTTCTTTCTCGAGAAGTTCCTTAAGGGGATTGTATGTTCCTCTGCCTTCTGTAGAGTGAGCCTAGGCAGGGCTTTTATGCCCTACTGCAAATCTCTTGGACATATCAACTGGAGCAACTAGCTCAGTTGGAATAATGTATGTCTCCCTCTGAAATGCTGAAGGGGGAGAAGGTATTGTCTCACTGGCAATCTCCATCTGAGATTCTTTGGATCTTTGAAAGGCTATCTCTTCTTCAAGGACGTCTTTGCTTGTCTCAATCTTTCTTTGACCATGGATGTAGATCTAGAATGTCTTCAATGATTCACTGTTTATCCCATAAATGTATCATTTCTTCCTGAAGGATCTAGATTGGACTTGTTCTCTTTGGGTACATGCAAATACATCGGGCACCCAAATATCTTGAAGTGTTCAATCTCATGATTTATTCCGGTGAAGGTTTGGGAGTTATGTTTTTCAAATTCTGGTGAAACCTCTTGATTTGAACATATATTGTGTCATGCATTCTTCTTCCCATGGAATCATAGAAATATTTTGATCATGCATTATTGCATTGGTTGTCTCAAGGATGGTTCTATTCTTCCTCTTTCTCAAATAGTTTTGACTCCCTCTGAAGGATAAGCATCTTCCTTTGTTCTTAACTTGTCCGGAACAAGAAAACAAGAGGAACCAAAACAAGAATATCTCGTAAAGGAGAATAATGAGTACATCTCTAGAATCAAAACAATTTAAGGATTGTTATCACAACTACAACACCTACTTGTAATGTAGCAAACTTTAGAAATATAGGTATGGAGTCTTCACTTCCAGTGTGTTGTTCCTCTAAATGCACTGAAATCCCTCTGGATCCAAGACTTCAGCAAAAGGTTCCTTTGTCCTGCAATTACCCTCATGACAATGATACAAATAATATATATACAAGTGCATACATGAGAGTGCTGATATGATTTCTCCAATGGCACATGGCTGATCTCTGTCCTCTAACATCTTCATGAAGGAGGTATGTCACAGTGACACATTTTTGTATCACCCACTAAGTTTTCCTTTGAAGTCTCGTCTTCCAGGAACTTGAAGTTGCTTGATCCGTCAATATTATCTTCCATCATAGTTTTCATTCATCATAATTTTAGATTCTTCACAACCCTTTGTCAACTGGGCTAGAAAACCTAACGGCTAGGCTAGGCTAGCACTTTTAGTTTTTGTTGGACTTATGACTGCCAACAATAAGCCTTTGAAAGATAGGAGAACATTGGTGAGTTGAAGAGCTCCTTCAATGAGTTGCAGAAACCCTAATACTGAAATTTCTGCAGAAATTAGTGAAACCCTAGAAACCCTAGGGCCAAAATTTCAAAATGCTCGGAATTTTGATCTGAAGCTTGTTGGAAGTGCGTTCAAGGAGGTTGTACACTCCTATGCCATTTTTAGCCCCAAATTCCAAGTTCCAAGTGCTCAAAACTGCCAGAAGAGTAGGTCGTATGGATTTTTTGGGAACCCTAGGAGGGTCGTATGGTTTCTACAGAAGAGAGAGAGGATGGTTGAAAGTTGTTTGTGCAATGGGTTCTTCAAGACCTATGCTCTGATACCAAGTTTATTTTTCAGTAAGCAAGGTTAAGCATGAAGTTCATTCCATTTTAGCATTTAACTTAAAGATAACCAATAATGTTGCAACAACCAAGATCACAAGAAGAAACACCATGCAAAAGAACACAAGAAGTATCCTGGGAAACCCTTCTCAACAAGGGAAGAAAACCCAGCCAAAATCATTTTCTATATTCTTCAAGAGAAAGACCTTCACCACCAATGAAACCTATCACACAAGAGGGTTCTCAAAACCTAGAAGACTAGCGCCCAAGAGACATGCGCACTTTTCCCAAGAAGGTGTACTTGCTGAAATTTCCAAACTCATGTGTTAGATATGTTTCCTCAATGGGGAATTTACCTTTACTTATACTAAATTGAACCTGTCAACATAAGTGTCTATTGGCACAACAGGGCCGACCTCTCTATCTCATAATATAATTAATATTGACTAGATTAATTATCTTTTACATTAATTAACAATTACATTAAGGTGGGGTCGACCTATACCCTTTACATTACAATTAGGGTTGCAGGAAGGTCTGACTCTTGAACAATATATCAAGGGATATTGTACACCCACTAGTGCTCATCCACTAGGGGCACATCCATAGGGATGTCCATATCTTTAGCTCACTGTATTACACAGAAGAACCACTTCTTCACTAGTGCTCAGCCACTAGGATCACGTTCACCTGTTCTCTTCCACAGGCACGCCCACACAACAGATCGTATTTCCCACTGCATTACACAGGAGATTCATATGGAGTTTCTCGTCAACTCTTCTGCTCAGAGGAGGTTAATACATCATCTTCATTTATATTCTCATGACGATGCACCCAACACTTTGGGATTTCACACGTTCACCTTGTGCTCAGCCATAGACACATCCAAATCTGCAAATAACCTTTCTTGTTGTGTTACACAAGAGAATCATCTGGAGATATTCTCAACTCTATGTAAGGAGGAGGTCATCTCTACATTCCATCTCTATCTCAAATAGGAACCACACACCCCTCCCAGGGGTTTTCTCTTAGGTTTGTAAGCTAGAGAATGTCTCGCATAGCTGCAATGATCAACATCTCTCAAGTTTGTAAGTTGGAGAATGTCTCACATAGCTGCAATCATCAACATCTAGGTGGATAGATTTCTTATCCTCTTAGAGACGTTTTCAACAACTATTTGTTTGCTCAAATCTAAGCTTTGGTAGTTACGGTCTAAGGATGTTTACACTATTTTTTTTTCCATTTTATCCATGTATGATACATGTGTATTCTTTCTCTTCCTCCACATTTTTACATACACAAATTCCAAATCTGGCTCCATGGTTGTCTTCTATGGTTCATAATCTTTCCATAGACTATTCATGTGCCCTAAACGGACTTATGAGCAAAGAGTTATGCCCTCAGGAAAAAATTGGTGCCAAAATTATACTCTTAATTGTTCCAACTGTACTTTCTCATATGAGCTATGTTTTGCGCTCAAAGTTGCTCGTTGGAAATCTCTCTCTAAGTTATTTTATTTTAGCTATAAAGGTAGGGTGTACCCTATTTTTGTAAAAATTCACTGCTTAAAAACGTCATTTAGGGCCTCAAAATCACTCTACAAGTTTAAGACCTTCAAAAATATGAAAAAATCATAGAAAATTGATTGTTCTAGTGTTATAATAGTGTTTTAATGTGAGTCATCGATCTCGAAATTAGGGGAAAAAATCAGTCGTTGATCTGAACTCTATTGGCGATTGGATTTTTCCTTTGGGTGCACACAATACCCCGCCAAAATTGTTGACCCGGCCATCATCCATAGGCTCTTTCCTTTGACAACCAACTTGCAAGACATCACTAAATCGACTGACTTGACCATCGGTCATCAATGATCCCTCTAGGAAGAATGAAACACTTTACCAATTCGATCGACCTGATCATCGACCATCAGTCGTTTCTTGGATGACATGGCGTGACACGTAGATGCTCACGTGGCATGGCATGTGGATGTTGACATGGCATGACACGTAGATGTTGATGTGGCATGACACGTGGATGTTAACGTGGCACAACACGTGGACATCATCTTTCCTTCATCGATGATTGACAACTTTTCTTGGATGAACTGGACACCTCACCAGTTCTACCGACCATCGACGATCAACGATTTTTCTTGGTTGATCAAAAAACCTTTTTTATTTCGCCAACCTCTGATCATCAACCATCAGGGATCGATGATTTCCTTTGGGCACATGAAATCTTTCGCCAATTTCTACCAACCCCCGATCATCGACCATCGATGAATTCTTTTGGCGAACTCCAACACTTTGAAATTTTCGACCAAATCCAAGATGAATCTGGATCGTCAATCTTTGATTTAGAATTATATTGATCGTTGATATGCTCCAACTTATAAACAACTGAAAATGAATCTCGACCGTCGATTTGTCTCATTTTTCCAATTTTTGAAAATGAATCTAGACCGTCAATTTGATCCATTTTTTAAACTATCGAAAATGAATCTCGACCGTAGATTTGATCCATTTTCCAAATTGTCGAAAATGAATCTCGATCGTCGATCTGTTAGACCTTTCTAAACTCCAAAAAAACATATGAGTTTTTAAATCTATTTACAATGAATTTGAGCTGTTGATTTCGAAATCAAACGTAATCTCGGTCATCGATCCATCAAACTTCACCCAATTTTACAATGGCCATTAAAACATGAATTTTGAATTTCCAAATCGAATTTAGCTCCACAATCTGTAGATTGATTCCCCGTATAATTTCTTCAATAGTTATAAGGAATTTAAACTCAATTTTTCTCATGAATTTGGAGATTTCTCTCTAATTTTCATCATTTTCTCCCAAATCCGTCACAGAACAAAATCCATAACAACAAATTTTACCAAATTTGCGTTGATTCTTGGTCCATATGGGTCCATTGTTGGTCCATATGGGTCCATTAATTGTATGATAAAATTAATTAAATGCATCTACAACATGCTAAAAACAACATGAATGCAATTTAAATAACTCAACATAGTAACATATAAATCATTCTGAAATACAGAGTTAATACACAACAATTAAACTCATAAAGCAACACAAAAACAAGATAAAACACTTATGTTTTAAAAATGGTTGTGCAACTAGTTGCTTGGGATGAATGTTCCACCCAACCATAGATTTGATGTTCAAAATCTCAACAACAAGTCACCCTTGAGCTGGGACTAACAATCCACAAAAGAGAGTGGTCTCTCATTGTCCACTCACAGCTCAGAAAATCCCACAACCCACTAGTATTCTCCTACAACTATCCTTCTTTTCCACCAGCTCTCTTCCTCTCAACCTACCCAACCCAAGGAATCTGTCCCTTTACTTCTCTCATGCTATCGGGTGTCCCATTCATTTATCAGGGTCTCTCTAGCATAGGTAACCAAGAATTTCACTACTGGGAAACTCTAGGGAGCTCACTGCTAGGTAAACTACCAGGAAAACAACAACAATCACGTGTTGTTACAGTGAAACTCACATAGGAGTTCAGTCTTCAGGCCTGAAAACCTAGCTCTTCAATTTTTTGCTCCAAATATGCTATAGAATTCGCCCTCCATGGTTGTTCCAACTCCAAGCTCTTATTTCTTGTTATCTATTTGTTGTTCATGCAAAACGTTGACTGTCTAAAACTGTTGTAACTACCCATATGAATTTTCTCTCTTTCGCTTACTTGCTTGACCTACTCTCTTCCCCAAATTGATTGTACTCATCCCCCATGCTTCCAATAACTATGACATGTGACTTCTCAGATCCACTCTCTTATATGCATTCAATGATTGGGTTCTTCTATATTCAAGGGGAAATTAGAAGTTTAATACATAATTATAATAAAATTCAAGAATGTGGATTGAATTAATATACATGGATAATCCCCCCTTGAACCCCTCTTAGACACTCCTCTCTCTTGTGGATTAATCATCCCCCATCTCTATCCATGTCCCCCAACAACTGGTATTACATTTTATTATTAAAATTCAGAAATAAAATTCACATATAAATTTCTTGGCCACAACCAAACATTATATCGACAATAAGCATTAATTAAACTAGGGATTATAGAGAGAATGTTACATCAGATGTGAATGACCCTGGCTAATAACTATTTGGCGGGATACAAGCACCATTAATTTGGCTACCCTCACTATAACTGTTAAAATAATGATCGGCATAACGTAAGAAGTAGTCGTATAGATGAATGAATCCAAAAGTATTATTGTGATGTTTGTCAACAAGCATTTCTCTCATCGTCGATGCACACCATTGGAAATCAGAGGAATTTAAATCTCCCCTACATTGTCTCTCTCAGCCCCCCCATAAAATCTAAAAGAATACAAGAGGACCTAGAACAAGCCTAGCATTCTCTAGAAACTATCGATCCATTCACAAGCTCTAACCTCTCTTATTTCCACACTATAGGCTACAATTCCCTCGACATGATGCTCAGAGATGGCTCCCCGATTGGTGGAATAGAGCATGGTGGAATTCGGTCCAACTTATATTTTTTGAAGTGATTTTCATTTGGATGACCCTTTGGTGTTGCTTCCACTATAAAAATAAATAAATTTGGTTAGTTCTACCCATACCTAGCTTGGCGGTGGTATTAGAGATTTCAATGGAAGGAAGGGACTCCACAGCTCTCTACCTACAAGCTCCACCACCCTGCATTAGAATCTTGAGGTACAGAGAACCAAGAAGGTGACCCTTGGCAAGAAATCTCTAAGAATCACCTGGGAAAAACCTACAAGCATGGATTCTTCTACCCCTTTGCAAATTTTTGAGGTAGAGGACCTCAAGAAGGAGGGTGAGGTTGTAGAGGCAACCCCTCCTAAAAGACAAGGCAAAGGAAGACCTATGAAACCCCAGACTTGAAAGGAGAAAGTTGCAATGGATGGTTTTGCCTCCGAACACAAGGCCTCCACCATTATGAAGCTAGCCACACTAGGAAACAAAATATTCCATAAGAGACGAAACACATGTAACCAGTTGATTGACAATAAGATGGAGAAAATTGTGCCAAACATTGGGGTCTCTCGAAGTAGGGTCACCCGCTACCTGCTCATAATCGATCAGTACTAGCACATCAAAGTGACGATGGCTTACAACTTGAATAGGAAACCAAAAGAGGAAAATCCTATCTTGGAACATATTTTAGACACTCTTCATCTTGTTGATGATAAATATGACTCTCAATTGGATGCAATTCAAGGCTCAACCATGGGATAAAGAGGTTCAAATTGAGGACATGCTCAAGAGACTTCAGTAGCAGCATAGGAGGGCTCCAAGCTCCATGATGGAAGCAATCCCATGCACCCCATCTCTCTCAAGAGGAGTCTCAAACACACGTTCTTCTGGTTCCACTCCAATGCTTTTAGAGTTATAATTGTTTATACACTATGATATTGGTCTTAGCATGTCTAGATTTGATCGTAAGCTCTTTTTGTTTATCTTCATGGGCTGATCCATAAATGGTAGGCTTATAGCTTGTCCATTTCATGAACACAAACTCTTGAGACATGAAAAAAAAAATCAGTAATGTTCCTAAACATACTTTGGAAACTAAAAAGATGGAAATGTTTAAAAAATATTTTGGTTGTCCATGCTTCCAGTGTATTCAACTATGAATGACTTCCTTTTATGTCTTGAAATGTTTAAATCTATGTTCAACTCAGTGGAAACATTCCTCATGCCTTTACTTGTCCATCACCAATAGTGGTTATCTTGTGACATAACCCACACTCCTCAACAACTTTATTCCAAATTTAGTTTAAATAATAAAACTCTTCTTATTTCTAATAATCATGTGAGTATGGTCCAACATTAATACAAGTAAATATAAGTGAATGACTTCAACAATAAATGAGAAAATGAGACAAAATCCATCCAACAACTAGATACTTTCTAACTCAATCCAATGCCATGAGAACAACACCCAATCACACAGCTAAGGAGGTGAACATACAACTAGCCAATGAGAGTGTATGACCTGGGGAAAGGTGTATGACTAGCTAATGGAGAAATTGTGGCTTTGAAGGGTGTGTACAATCAACCAATGGAGGATTTGAAGCTATGAAGGATTCATACAGCTTGCGGGAAACAATTGCAACCTGTGAGGAAAGTATATGACCAATAGGAGAGAGAAAAATATCCAACATACCCAAAAAGAACTTCTCTCAACCAATCTAGAAACCCCCTAACTTATTGCAACGATTTTGGAACATAAACCATTGATCTCTGACATTGGTTGGGCATCCAACAATGAAAGTTTTCTAGTTGTTGGTAAACTCTAATGGACAATGTTATCTCACAATTTGTAGATTGGGCAAAGCCCAACTCAATCCACGGAAGTGTGACAACTATGGGAGTACCTATCCACTGTCACCTTAGATAGACACTTCCCTCGCTTTAGTGATGATGAATCACCACAAGGGGGGAATCCAAGTGACCTTAGGAGGATTGAGATGGAAAGTGAGATGATGATAAGTGAGTCCCCTACAAGTCAATCTTGGAAGTGGAGAAAGGCTTAAAAAATATTATTGTAAAAGGGTGAATGGTTGCCAAAGGTCATGCACCTGCAAAACAACATTAGCCCTGCCCGGAACAAGAGAAATTTTGATAAACCAAGCCTTTTAACAGTGGGGATCAACAAGAAACCTTGTTGTCCCAAAATTGGATTAGTATTGCAATATATATATATATATATATATATATATATATATCAACGATAAACAAGTAATGGCGGATGTGAATTATCAATCAAAATCATGTACAAGATACTTGGAAATAAAGCTAACACCGAGTAGAGAAACTTCCAATGATTAGAGAAAGATTTTGATGATATTAGATGGTTGTTATATGATGTTATCAGCAAGTATTGTAACAAATAAATGGTTGTAGCAACAATTGCTACAACAGTAAATTCTAACCACATAAATAAGCAAGTAAACCACCCAAGAATTAGTCAATAACTAGTAGAATAATCAACAAGGCTTACAAGTAAATTTTAGTGGTAGAGTAATGAGTAAATGAAGAGGTTTAGATGATTTTGTTGCAGCCCTAATGGCTGTAGCATTAATTTATAACAGCAAGATGAATTAGTTGGTCAATCAAGACACCTCAAGGGCACAAGAAAACCTTAAGCATGAGGAATAACCTCCAACTTAGACAATTGCAAAATATCAACTTTTCATGGGTACCAATGCAGTGATTTTATATCTCCAATGCAAGTAAATTAGTGTCTTATCAATTGGGTTAATGGAGTCTCTTGTGTAAGAGCTAGGGTTTGTTACTTCTCTAGGGGTGTAAGCCTTTTTACTCGCTAGAGCAAACAAAACCTAGCAAGGTAAATTTAGGAGGGTGTAAGCCTTTTTACTCCTCCTAGCAACCTTTACAAAATAACTTATCCAAGACAATAGTGATAGATCTTAGTGGAGGGCGTATGCCTTTATACTCCTCCAAGAGCTTAACAGAATTAACCTTGCAACCAAGAAAGAAACAACACAACATAAATTCCTTACCTAGTCCAAGAATTAACAAGATAAACCTTTTTTCCCTAGAATATTCCATCACAAGAGCAAGAACAAAGCATCCAAGAGATAGCACCTAGCTTATTCCTCCAATAGACAAGTAGTAGCATCCATAAAGCATAAGAGAGAGAGATATATGATTCTCCCAAGTAGGGAAAAAATTTCAGCCAACAATATGTAATTCTCAAGTGTGTTATGATTAAAATGACAAAGGGGTGACCTATTTATATGATTAATATGTCGTACACCATTAAAGAAATACAACACACATGTGATTTTGGAAATTTCAGCAAGTACATATTATAGGGCTGAAGTGCACACCTCTCTTGGGCGCTAGCTTCTTGGTTTTGGAGAGCACCCTTTTGTGTGCTAGGTCTATGGTGTGGGAGGTCTTTCTCTTGAGAATATAGCAAATGATTGTTGGGTTTTCTTCCCTTGTTGAGAAGGGTTTCCCGTGATATTTCTTGTGTTATTGTGCATGGTATTTCTTTGTAACAAACATAAATATATATAATATGTAAATATAAATAACTAATAACTAATAATTAATTATGAAGAGACATGACAAATGAGAGGTCTTGTCTCTTATGAAAGGGCACCCCTGTGCGGGATATATATACAAGCCCTCATTCCTCATAAACATCCAATATAAATAGGACAGTACGCAATAATCCATTAAAGATAGTAATTATGTTTAATAATAATTGTATAAGAATGAATAATATATAAGATGATTACAAATGAAGAATGAGGGCATGCATATATATCCCGCACAGGGGTGCCCTTTCATAAGAGACATGACCTTTCATATGTCATGTCTCTCCATAATTAATTATTAGTTATTAGTTATTAGTTATTTATATTTACATATTATATATATTTATGTTTGTTATATTGTCTTCCCCTTAGAAATGCTTTGTCCTCAAAGCATGTTTATGGAGAGGCTTACTTCTTTGTTCTGGCTTGCAATGTCTTGGAATGACTCTCTGTTTATGGTGTTGTTAAAATTGATGATACCAGACGATATGAGCGATCAAGAGTTGAGAAAAACTATCAAATTGTGAAAGAGTCTATCCACCCTAGTTCGATCTTCTGCAATACTATGTTAAGGTCCTAACCCGCACATGGGTAGATCAATGTATTCGGATGTAATAAAGGTCAATATTAATAAGACCTTTCAATAAAATAGAATAAGGCGGATGTAAGAAGACCTAATAGAAGCTTCCGCTTCTAGAAGGATGTTCCTCTAGATGTTTCTCTTAATAGACATATTTAGTATAAATAAGAGTCGAGGGTATGAAAACCCTAGCTTGGAGATTATTGTAACAGAGCATTGCTCGACTGGAGGTTGCCCCCTCGAAGAGGCCTGTGAACATTGCTATCTGATTCAAAGTGCT
>ML805678.1:0-12567 GCA_009831015.1 Picea engelmannii
AATGCACCTTCCACATTCCAAGGGTTGATGAATTTCATTTTCAAGCCCTTCCTTCGAAAATTTGTGTTAGTATTTTTTGATGATATACTAATCTATAGCAAGTCTTGGGCGGATCATGTGCGACATGTTGATAAGGTGCTACAACTACGAAAGGAGAAACAACTATATGCCAAACCATCCAGATGTTTCTTTGGAGTGAAGGAGGTAGAGTATTTGGGTCATATTGTATCTCATGAATATGTCAAGGTAGACCCTAACAAGATTAAGGCTATGATGTATCGGCCAATTCCCAAAACATTGAAGAATCTTAGAGGATTTTTGGGTTTGACAGGTTACTACCGCAAGTTTGTTCGAAACTATGGAAGAATAGAATCACCTTTAATGACAATAAGAAGGATTAATTTTCATGGACTCTGAAGGAAACTAAAGATTTTGAACAAATTAAAAAGGTGATGTGCAAAGCTCCTGTCTTGACCACTCTAGACTTCACAAAAGCCTTTATTGTGGAATGTGATGCCTCGGGAAATGGAATTGGTGTTGTCCTAATGCAAGAAGGAAGGCCCTTGGCTTTTGAAAGTCCTCCACTCAAGGGAAAGGACTTACACAAACCCATTTATGAGAAGGAAATGATGACAATAATACATGCATTGAACAAATGGTGTCCTTACCTAATAAGTAGGCACTTCAAGGTCAAAACAGATCATGATAGTCTTAAATACTTCTTGGAACAAAGACTATCTTTAGAAGAACAACAAAAATGGGTAGCGAAGATATTGGGTTATAATTTTGAAATCATCTATAAAAAAGGGAAGAAAAATGTTGTGGCAGATGCACTCTCAAGAAAGGATGAAGATGTTGAGGCATTTGTCTATGCTATCTCGATCATCCAACCCAATTAGATAATAGAAGCAAGGGATGAATGGAAGAATGACAAAAATGTGTGGACTCTCATTCAAAGGTTGCAACAAGATTCCAGTGCATCTGATACATTTACATGGAAAAATTATTCACTATGGTACAAAGATCGCTTATATTTATGTAAGAACTCCCAACTCAAACAAAAGGTACTATTGGAATTGCACACCTCTCTAGTAGGAGGGAACTCAGGATTTTTTAAAACCTACTATAGGTTCAAGAAGGAATTTTTTTGGGATGGACTTAAAACTGATGTTCAAAGGTTTGTGGTAGAATGTTTAGTTTGCCAACAAAATAAGGTGGAAACAATTAAGACCCCAGGTCTTTTACAACCATTAGCCATCCCAAGTCAGTGTTTGGAGGAGGTTTCCATGGATTTCACTACAGGAAAGAGTGTCATCATGGTGATTATTGATAGACTGGCCAAGTACGCACACTTGTGTGCACTCTTTGATCCCATCAAAGCCAGTATAGTTGCCACCACATTCATGGAGATGATTCAAAAGCTACATGGAATCCCAAAGATTATTTTAAGTGTCAGAGATCCCATATTCACTAGACATTTTTGGACAGAATTATTTTCTTGTTTGGGTACTCAATTGGCTCATAGCTCATCCTATCATCCTCAATCTGATGGAAAAAGTGAGATAGTGAACAAATGTCTGGAAGGATACCTTTTTTGCTTTGTCTCTTATAAACAAACACAATGGTTGAAATGGTTACCCTTGGCAGAATGGTGGTATAACACTTCTTTTCATAGTGCAATAAAAATGTCACAATTTATGGCACTCTATGGATACCACCCTCCTTCCATCACTTCTTCTCTAAAATAAAAATCTAAGGTTCAAGTAGTGGAATATCACATCGAGCATCAACAACAAGTTCTCCAAATATTAAAGCACAACCTGACCATGGCACAAAATCGCATGAAACAACAAGCATATCAACATCGTAGTGAAAGAAGTTTTGAATTAGGGGATTGGGTGTTTTTAAGACTACAACCATACAAACATATGTCCTTCAAGAAATCGAAGAAGGATAATAAATTATCACCAAAGTACTATGGCCCTTATACGGTGTTACAAAAGATTGGTACTATGGCATACAAATTGGAGTTGCTTGGTTCTTCATGAGTACACCCATTTTTCCATGTTTCATGCTTAAAGAAGGTTATAGATGACAAGATCCCAGTTCAAACTATATTTTTATAACTTGAAAAGGAAGGAAAAATCATATTGGAGCCTGAAGCCATCACTGACATGAGAATTCGCCAGCTGAGGAATAGATCCATTTCAAAGTATCTCATTAAATGGAGGAAACTACTGGCTAAAGATTCAACGTGGGAAGATGAGTCTTTTATACAAAAGCATCCATATTTACTCAAGTGTTGTGGAAAACACTTGTCTCAAGGGGAAGGGGCATGTTAAGCCCTAAATAGTGGCTCATTACCCCTTAATTGGGGCATATTACATTAGTAATTTTATTTTATTTATGTCAGCTTTAGTCCATTAGCTATAATTATACATCCTAGTCTCTTATATATATTAAGGAGACATTTTAATTTGGAATCATCTTGTATTTGGACATTTATGTGGGCATAAGAAGGTTTCCCCCTCGAAGAGGCTTATTATCTGGATTTCTCTCCTTTTCAAGGCATTGAGTACTTATTCTAATATTTTTCAATGCTATATTGATATTTGGTTCCTCACACTCTCCACCATATCCATACTTTCGTTCTCTTTAGGCTCTTCTTCCTCCAGATATACTATCTGTGGAGATTGTGTGATCTTTATCTTTTTAGTGATACCCTGCTGCTCACTAGTATCTAGGGCTTTTGAACTACTTCTTTTGGTGTAGACACTTTCTTTGGGAACTTTGAATATCATATTCTCAGGGGTTTGTTGTGTTTGATTCTACTGTAGGTTTGTCCCTACTTGTTTTGTCTGAGCAGTATGCAATATGGCTTCCATATCAGCACACGTTTCCAAATTTGCCAATCTGTCAAAACCTTCAACATGCTTATGTTCATAAGGGCCATGTTTTCTTAATAATACTCTTTTAGATATGACCTAATGTGGATCATATATTCTCCCTTGTAGCTATGAAAATCCAAACCCCTTGAGTTTGGCTTGAATCTGAGATAAGAAGGATCTAGTCTTCACAACAAAGGGTCCTATGATGAAAGGAAATTTCAGGTTGGACACCTTGTGCATTTTCAGGAAATGATCTGTCTCTGAGATGCTTCTTTTCCTGATGAACTCCAGGGAAAAGAATATGGGTGTTAGAAAGATAGGGAAAAGGTAAGGTGCCTCTTGACAACCATATACCCAAATTACTATAGAATGCATGAACAACACCCAATATCCTACTCTGTTTTTTGAATTTGGTTGCAAATAACTTTTCATGTCCTCTAGGAATATTTGTAGGATGGTGTTGAAGATCAAGCTGTAAACTTTGGACATGATATTATTTATGAAAATGAGCGTTGTGATTCTTTTTCATTCAATTGAGATGAATGTTGTTTCATGGAACTCTTTCTTGTTTGTCTCCAGGAACATTTTTAGCAAGTATGTGTAATACTTGAAGTGCCTTAGTGATTGGAAGTTCACTAGATGTTTGTGTACATTATCAACTATGAATCCTTAAAAATTGATACGAATTGACTGACTGGACTCTGACTGGAAAAAGGTTAAAAAGAAACCTAACATGACCTTAGCTACATATTTTTCATTATCTAAACCTAAAATCCGACTAAGTATAGAACAGGCCCACAGGATTTAAATAACCATGATGCTTATATTCATGGGAAACGACAGACTCTCAGAATAATGCTCGGGTTTGACAATTGTCTGCAAAAATAGGGTTTTGACCTCAGGGGAACAATCCCTGTAAACTATAACTATATTTTCCTCCTTGAAGGGTTCAGATGTTGCAAAGGGAGACTCTCATATGTCAAGGGCATATCGAATTGACGAGATATCTACTTTGCACAATACCTTTGACCCTAATTTATTTAAAATGACCTTCTCTTCCTGTGAGTATTATTTTGCACACAAACCTATGAATTCCAAGAAAGGGAATGCGACTTCGATGGAGTAAGGGACTATGGAGGCTTAGAATGCTTCAAGAAAGGGTTGTCTCCCTACATTATCTAAAAAATTGGCTCTGGACACAAAGACGGGTGAGACGGTTATTTCAGTTTCAAAAACATCAGAGTCTTTGTCAATTAGGGCTTCTTCGCTTGGCGGAGGATCTTTCTCTCTTACAGACAAAACGACAGGATTCATGGTGATGATGAAAAATACCTACGTATGAGCGGAAGAAACGTGAATTTGGTGCATAGTTGAGATTAGGTTCGCTGGAGCGGTCATGCCACTTTTAACGTTCAAATGATTTGAAATAAGATAAAATAATGACAAGGGTCCCCCCTTTATATACATTTCTCGATATCAGGGATGAGGTAAAGCAGTTTCGAGTAGACTTCTTTTCTCCCCGATATGCATCTAGTGTCGCCACGTGGTCCCGAGCCAAAACCACGATATTTTTATCGGCCCTCTTTCAAATAATTAACCTCTGTGCTAGTGCTCCTCCTGATATGGTCTCTGACTTTTGATCTGTAGTGCCTGAGATCTGTGTCTCGCCGGGTCCCATCAACTCCGCACTTCCGCTAGATTTCGCCCTCTTCCGCTAGATGTGGCATCGTCCTCTAGTTTATTTCACCTCTACACCTTTTTAGCCCCTCGCTAAGTTCTGAAACTTGGATTCATCAAAAAATTGTTATGGTGATAACATGGGCTCCAACTGGGGATGTTATCCTCCCTGCACGGTAGCAAAGAATAGTAGACCGAGTGCCTGTAGATTGGGATGTAATTTAATCCTGCAATATAAATCTATGAACCTTTATCAAAAACTCAAAATCAACCCAGCATAACCTAGGGCCTTCACCTCGGGCTTCAACTATGCTACCTTTATTTCAATTTTTTCATGCAAAAAAAAATGAAAATGATTGTGTACAATGAATGGAAAAGTTGATGATTGTTCTAAATGACATAATTCTTGAGGAAACTGCCATTCACAGGCCCTCCTCCAATGATGTATCCATTACTTTCCTATAGCAAATAGGAATTCTTTCCATGGTATGTTGCAATCTTGAACGG
This sequence comes from Picea engelmannii, assembly GCA_009831015.1. Classification (NCBI taxonomy): domain Eukaryota; kingdom Viridiplantae; phylum Streptophyta; class Pinopsida; order Pinales; family Pinaceae; genus Picea; species Picea engelmannii. Next base: position 5,073 of record ML805678.1, read on the forward strand.
TGCCAGCCATAGATGGTCAAAGTTCCCATGCTTTACCTTATCTTCATTTCTTCCATCCCATCTTAATACCAAATATTTCGGTTTGAAGTCATCCACGTTGGTATGCCTATCAAAATACTTCTTGATCTTGTCTTGGTGCAGCTGAGCATTGTGGAAATCCTTTTCTCTGGTTTGTTGCACACTGATTAGTTCATCCTTTCTTCTTCGAGTGGCATTTGTTTTTGCATCCTGTTCCTATAATAACCTCATCAATGGCAACCCCAATGTAGTAGGAAAAATAGCCTTTGTGCCATAAAAAATATGAAAAGGTGAGGCGGCGATAGATCTCTTTGGCGTGATTCTTTCAGCCCATAGTGCATGGATGAGCTTTTGTGCCAGGCCTTTTTGTTATCTTGTAGCAACTTTTTTATAATTCTGGTCAAGCTCTTGTTTGATGACTCCGCCAATACATTTCCTTAAGGGTAATAAGAGGTGGAGTGGCCCAGAGTTATGTTGTATTCATTGCAAAATTTATCCATCTTTTTGGACTTAAACATTGTTGCATCATCTGTGATGATTTTGAGTGGACATCTGAACCTGGACAAAATATGATCTTCCAAAAACTAGATGATAACAACATTTGTTGCCTACCTGGTGGGAACTACCTCAATCCACTTAGTGAAGTAATTTGTTGCTATCAAAATCCACTAGTGCTAGTCTAAGGATTGTGGATGTATCTTTCCTATAAAATCAAGGCCCCACTGTTTGAAAGTTTCTTCAAAAGAGATGGGTTTCAAAAGTAGAGGTTGTAGTTTTCTTTTCCCATAAAAAATATGGCATTCATGACATCTTGAAACCTATTTATAGACATCGGGAAAAATGCTAGGCTAATAGAACCCAGCCCTTAGAATTGTGTGCACAATGGTTTTCCAATAATGGTGGGCTCCACAATCACCCTCCTGGAACTCTTTGGTGGTATTTTATGCTTCTTCTTCCAGCAAGTAGCTCAATAAAATCCCCCCTAGATCCTTCTAATATAGAGATTGATTTACTATGCAAAACTTTGTTTCTTTCATCTTTAAGAATCTGGCCTTTATTTTACTTAATTCAGGTGGAGACTGCAAATTTCTCAACACATAAATGATGTCTGCATACCATGGGGAGTCAAGAAATTTCTTGGATATTTGAGGAGTTCTCTCTTCTTCTCCACCTGTTGACATGTCAACCATGAAATTTATTCCTAAAATTTTATAGTTGGTCTATCCCATTAACTTCGCAAGCCCCTGTCCCTTGATCAACTTCGTAGTTTTGATCTCAAGGTCATATTCTAATAGCACATCTATCTGTTTACCCCTTTTTCCTTCAGGATCAGGCTATGTTAAGATATCCTTCATGGAACTACTGGGCACATAAGCAGTAATATGGGAATGCAAAATGTAAACTTTGAATTCTTTCAGGGCCTTGACTAGTGCATATGCTTTCTTCTCCATGATATCATACTTCAAGGGGGAATCCCTTAATGTCTTGCTATAATATGCTATGGGATTCTCAAAATCCTTCTCATCTTTCTATAGTAAAACACCAACAATTGTGTGCTTTGAGGCAAAAGAGAACAATATGAAGTCTTTTTCAAAATTAGGACTGGCCAATACTGTAGTCTTTGTCAATGCCACTTTAATGTCCTCAAAGAATTTTTTGGCTTCAGGGGTCCACTTTATTTCATTTAATTTCTTGAGCATGTTAGTAATATAGTTTATGGTTTCATCCAAATTAGAGATAAACCTTCTCAGAAAATTCACTTTTCCTAGGAAAGATTGTACCTCCTTTTTACTTCTAGGTATGCCAATTTTTAAGATCCCCTCAACTTTGTTGGGATCTACCTTTATCCCCTCTTTTGAAATAATGTGACCCAACATCTTTCCTTCTTCCATGGAGAAATTTGACTTCTTGGGGTTCAATGAGATACCAAAATTTCTACACTTCTGAAAGGCCCTTCTTAGATGCTTGAGGTGTTCTTTGTTCGAAACAAAATATGCAGTGATATCATCTAGGTAGATAACAATGATTTTTTCTTTTTCATTAGAAAAATCTATGTGCATAGATTTTTGAAATGTTTCCCCTACATTCATGAGCCCAAAAGGCATCTTGGCATACATGAATGTTCCCCATGGAGTTGTGAATGTTGTCTTTTCCTGATCATCCGGGTGCACCATAATTTGATTGTATCCAGAGAAGCCATCCAACATTGACATTTTCTGAGAACCCACCACTTTCTGTAAAATGTGATCCATCTTAGGTAGTGGGTAGTTGTCCTTTAAAGATACTCTGTTAAGATTTCTGAAATCCACACACAACCTAATTTCTCCACTCTTTTTTTTGACTGGCACCAGATTTGCCACCCATTTAGAAAACGTCATGGATACTATGATCTTGGCTTCAAATAAATTCTTTACCTCTTTCTCAATCAAGGGAAACAACAATAGGTTTATCCTTTTTAATTTATGTTTGAAAGGTTTGTGATCCTCTTTGAATGGGATCACATGTTGAGTTATACTGGTTTCATAAACTTTCAAATATTCATAGATCCAGGCAAAAACATCAGGGAATTTTTTCATTAATTTGATATATCTCTCCTTGACTTCAGGGTTGAGTATTTTGGACAACTTAATGATCTTGGGATCCTCTTGAGTTCCAATATTGAAATCTTCCACATCCCCTTCATTTACTGTAATTTTTGGACTTCTGGACACATCATTATTATCAAAGAGTTTCTCCAATGGGGCCAAACCCTTAGGAATGATGTTTTTCTTCAGTTGAAATATATCTCTTACTCCAATCTGATTATCGAAGTAAACATCCTTTGTGAAAGCCGTTGCATCCACCTCTTCATCACAACATTCTTGATCAATGTTTAAATTTTCAAATCCATTTTCTAGTTTGAGGAAACTTTCTATTTGCTTATCATATTCAAAAATCTGCGAGTACTTAATGTTATCAGGCATTGTTGGTATGTTCTTTATCTCAACCTCATATCCCCTTCTAGGAAATATTGGAATTTTAAAAACTGAAGCTGAAGTGGCAAGGGCATCAACAATCTGATTCTGACCCCTTGGAATCATTGATAGGCTATATTCTAAAAATTGTTCAAGTAGGTCAAGCACTATGTTCATGTATTCTCTTAATTTGGGGTGCTTGGCTTGATATATTCACTTCACTTGATTTATGATTAAGTCAGAATCTCCATGAACAACTATATTCTTATCACCCATTTCCTTTAAATATTTTAATCCTAATACCAATGCTTCATATTCAGCCATATTGTTTCTACAATCAAAATCCATCTTATAAGAGAACAATTTTGTAGCCAACCTATGGGGGTTAATGCACACACCATCTCTTTCCCACTCTCTGTTGACAGCTCCATCAAATATCATGCTCCACATCTCATTTTATGCATGGTCCTGCTGCTTTGACAACTTCTCAATCTATTGATCAGATCTACCTTTGTCAGCCATATCAATTTATGTCCCTTTCTCTTCAAAAAACAGATTGTTGAAGAAGATGGAAGACCCCAATTCAGTTTCTACGGAGTAGATGGGATGATTACTCAGCTGTGACTTTTTGGTGACCATGTATTTGAGAAAAACCTTTCTATACAACCTTCTGTCTTGACCAAAGATAGGGATGGTGGTGTATGACATTTCCATATGGAGAGTTCCCTTCAATTTTGCATCCCTTGACCTGGATAACAACATGCCAAACTTGGTAGGAATATCAACAACCACTACATCCATGATCATATTCTTTGTTGGAATTTGAGCTAAATACACCACCAGATCTTTGATAAGACCTAGTAATTTCACCATCCTTGAATCAAAAGAAAACAGGTCTTTGTAAGGCCTTGTCATATCCAGACCTAATTGGTCTATGACCACCTTGGGCATCAGGTTGTGGGATGCTCCTGAATCTAACATGGCATTGTGTAGAGTCATATCATGGATTCTCAGACTGACATAGAAAGGGGGGACTTCTTTAGAATCATTATTTTCCTCCACACGTGGGCCAAATAACATGGTTGGGTGATCATCTTGTATGTTCAGGGTATCAGAAGTTTGTTCCATATTAAGCATCTTGATGATCTGATTTCTATATTCGTTGTTCTTGATCAATTCATTGAATGGTACAAAAATTTTAATCTTGGCCATTTCACTTTCAAAATTAAAGGAGGATGAGGTTTTCTCTACCTCTTTGGTGACTGTCTCCTTTCTTGTTTTAGGTACCTTTTTCTGGGGTTCTTCGTTCTTCTTTCCTTTGTCCACAACATATTTTACAGCAGAATCCTTTTTAGGCTAATTTGAAGAGGGTATGTTACTCTGAGCTTCTTTGGTGGGGTTTCCCTTTGGAGGATTTCCCTTTAGGGGGTTAGCAAGTACTTTATCATTTCAAAGATTATATTGTCTCTGGAATTGCATGATGGAATTCTGCAATCGTGTTTGGTAATCTTCCCTTTCCACCGATAGCCTTTACTCCTCATCTTGCATGAAGATTGCATTTGCATCAATGAACTGATCATGATCTTCTTTAGTAAAAAGCACCTATGTTTCTTTATCATCACAACAATTCATGTTGTCTTCAAAATATCCTTCATAATTATCATTCACATAATTATTTTGAAAAGGAGGCCTTGTTTTTTGGTTCTCCTGATCTCCCTAATTTCCTTGATTCCCATTATTTCCTTGATTTCTCTGATTCCCTTGATTTCCTTGATTTCCCTGATTCCCTTGATTTCTTTGTCTAATTTGTGGGATTGTTGGTCTTCTCTAATTTCTGTGTGGGCCATCATCCTATTCTCTGGTGTTAGGATTATTATCTAAGGCCATTCTTTCCATCATTTTATCCATGGTTTTCATCATCATTTCAAACCTTTCTTCTGATGTTTGTGAGGTGGAAGGTTGTACCTTATCTTGAGCTTTGTTCATGTCCCTGTCAGAGTTAGATTTGATCTTTCTTGAAGCCATTAGATTTACATAAACTTCTATGGCATCAGTCATCATATCATCTAATGAATCATATCTTCATTCCCTCAATAACAAAGAAAAATCACTTTCAAAAGAATCAACATATCTGAGTTGAGCAACTTTAGGGGGGGCTTTACCCCAGTAGAAATCAGATTATAAGGCTTTACAAATTTGGCTGAAAAATCCTACACTATTTTGTTAGGTGACCTCCTCATGTTATTATACTGAGTCAACAACTGAAGGGGGTTCTTCTTGTCACCCCATTTTTCAAGAAAGTTGGTTTCAAAGGCCTCAAAATTTCTGATACTAGTTGTTGGAAGATCTCTAAACCACTTCCTCACTTCTCCTACAAGGCTTTGTGCAAATAGTCTCATTTTTGCATCTTCAAAATCTACTTCTTCCAAGTCTATAAAATCATTGAACCAGTCTAGATGTTTCTAAGCTCACACACAACTTTCAACATCATACAGTTTGATCCTTAGATTATACTCTCGAGATAAATCATGTAGCTGAGCAGGAAGTACAAGAGGAGAAAATCTAGCTGCCATGGCTGTTGTGAGGGGTTGAAGTGGTTGTTGGTTCTGAGTATGAATCACTATAGGGTTCACAAATGAAGCTAAAATCAAATCTTGGAACATCTTTTTGTCAAAGATGACTTCATTCAAGCAATATACATATTTAGTCCGAAACAGAGTTTGTTCAAATTTTACATCAAACTCAAGGTCTTCAATGCTTGTTACTCCATATTTGGGAAAGGATAGATATCAGTCTAAATGAAAAAAATGGGTTATTTGTCTTTATTTTCTTTTGTGTGCAAGATTTTAAGGCTCAGACACATGGATTTCATCTTCTAGGTCTCCGTTTATCCTAATGTGAATTCTCTTTGGAGCCAAGATTTCTAGCTCAAACTGCTTGGTACAACTGGTCTCTTGGTAATGGAGTCGCCAGGGAAAAAATAATATTAGCCAATAAGGTGTTTGATTCCCTTTCACCCCCAGGAATCAAAACTGAAGCTTTAAGTCGTTCTTTTCCTAGGGAATATTTCACTTTCGTACCCCGGCAACAGTGCCAGAATGTTAGCACTCTGTAAATCTTGTTTGGCTGCTAGACAAAAAGCAGACGTAATTATTTCAACCAACTTTAGAGCTGGGTATTAGCATGTTGAGCTCAGATAGGTCTCTCTCGTGTCACTTGATACTTCTTTGGAAATCGGTGGCTAGATTTAGTTTGTTTCGGGGTTTTTTATAAAGTTTTTTGCAAGGAAGGGGAGGGACACTTAGGGCTATGGAGTCGAAATTATGAAAGTGAATGAAAACAATGACTAAATGGTAGAGCTCTTCAGAGAATAAAGGATAAATGAGGCAATGAATCTAAGTTATAAATTGTATTTATGCATAGTGTAAGAAGAAGGAGAAAATAAGTAACTGCATCAGAGCATTACTAAAATGAATTCTGAATTAGTTAGGAAGAAAATCACACAGTTTAAATTTCTTAAGCCAAGAGCATCACAAGATGAATTCTAATCTTTTAAACTATCCAATTTAAACAGAAGAAAGTGCAAATGTAATTTAAGAACACAAGAAATACATACTATGAGAGAAGAAAAAACTCATATCACCACCATTAGAATATTTTCATAGAGACTTCAAAAGCTTCTACATATATATTCAATTTAGCTCCAGAAAATTACAATTGAGTTTGGAACAACTAAAAAGGTTCGCTTGCACTTCTGCCAACATTGATTCATTCAAAACTTCTATCATTTATACAATTCTATTTTATTTCAACTAGAAACTGATAACAATAGCTGAACTGAAACGTTTCAGCTTCTAAAATTGACTATAATAATTACATTTGACAGTTTTGTTATGGGAACCGATTACACTGATTGATCAAAAAAAAATGCTCCATGCATCTGCAACCAATTCCTTTGACTCATCGGCTTTTGTCTTCGCCATTTGTCCTATTTGGTCTTCTGTCGAATCTGCCATCCCGGTGACACTTGGAGGCTATTTGTTGGTTCCTAGAAAATTACATTGTGTCTTTCCTAGACGCACTCTCTTTCCACTGTAAGTTAGAAGGGATCTCGTAATCCATCATTTCCTTTATCAGGATCTCCAAGTCGATGCAAGTGGCATAATTCATGGTTGGTATCCCAATCTTTACTATCTTGAATTGATTTAAGATCTCAAAATCTGTGGTCAAATATTCCACCAAATTTATTCCTTTCAAGTTTTCCTCCAGGTCTTCAAACTTGGAGTGATCCATTTTCATTGGGTGAGGTGAGAGTTGTATTCCTCTTGATCATATAATTTCCCTTTTCCATCCCAAAATGGTGGGAGGCCTTTGATGAAAAACTCTTCAAACATATCCTTGAATTCCTGTATACTCTGCTCCATCTGTATGTCTTTGGTTTGAACTGACTTGAGAAAGTTATTCTTGGAAATGATCCTCCTAGCCCAAATGATCAATGTAGTCCTGTCCTTGACCCCAATGGT
>ML805678.1:12617-27336 GCA_009831015.1 Picea engelmannii
CTTTACCTTTCAACCTTGTCTTCAACATGTCTACTCTTTTCTGCAAATCTTGATTTTCTTTTTGGAACTAGGCCATCTTCTCATCCTTTGTTTTCATTTCTTGTTGTATCTTTTCTATAACTCCCTTAAGTCTTTTGATTTCTCCCATCTTCAAGATAAATTGTGACATAGCATGGAAAATTCCTTCCGTGTTTGACCCATTTTCTATAGTACAAGGTACAACTGCAACCATGTTTCATACTTCTACTTGTCCTTGTGACCAATCCTCCTTTTCTTTCTCCAACTGCAATACTTTGGCCTTATAATTCAATGCTTCATGTTGAAATGTCTCTTTCTCTTATTCTAGAGGAACCAACTCTTATGTTTGTGGATGCTCTATGGAAGACATATTTATCCTTTTCGTCACGCTTTGAATCATCTTTTCTTTCTCTTCTAAGGAATATTTTACCCCTTGAGGGCCTTCAGATTCTAATCTCTTGAATTAAGTCTGGCAAGCTCTGCAGGATGATTTTTCTTGCCTCGATTGCCCCTCCAACTTAAGTGCATGAGTTTTTAGCCTTGAAATATTAAAGCTCAAACTCAGGTAGTATGAATACAACATGTCACTGGTGTTTCTGTGGAGTTGCACCTTGTCTGGGGCATTGATATTTTCATAATGCAACTTAGCTTAAAACACTTTGTCCTCATCTGCTACTGCTATGTTGAGTGTCTTATTCTTTATATCCCTGATTAAGAACATAGAAGACTTATTCTAATAAATCCTTTCTACCTCAGCTATCAACTCTCTTATTTCACTCATGGCCAAGCTTCCTGTCACAACATATTGATTTGCTAAATCTTATTTAGATTGGTAGATTGCTCCGAGTGCTTTATCAAAAATGTGTTTTTTTTCTTCTAAAAGCTCTTGAGCTGCTTTCACTTTGGGGCATGATTCTTTTACCAACTTCTTCCTTGTTGGTGTCACTCTCCTCCATATCCATAGTTACCTTCTGTTTAGGCTCGTCTTCCTCCATACCTACTATCTGTGGGGATTGTGTGATATTTATCTTTTTAGGGATACTCTGTTGCTCACTAGTACCCAGGGCTTCTCAAATTCTTCTTTTGGTGTAGACACTTGCTTTGGGAACTTTGAATATCAACTTCTAAGGGTTTTGTTGTGTTTGAGCTTGCTGCAGGGTTGGCCCTACTTTTTGTGTCTGAACAGACTGCAATATGGCTTCCATATCATCATAGGTTTCCAAATTTTCCAATTTGTCAAAACCTTCAACATGCTCATGTTCATAAGGGCCCTGTTTTCTTATCAATCTTCTTTTAGATATGACCTGATGTGGATCATATCTTCTCCCTTGTAGCTGTGAAAATACAAAATCCTTGAGTTTGGCCTAAATCTGAGATAAACATGATCTAGTCTTCACAATAAAGGGGCCTATGATGAAAGGAAATTTCAGGTTGGACACCTTGTGAATTTTCAGGAAATGTTTTGTCTCTGAGATGATTCTTTACATGATGAACTCCAGGGAAAATAATCTAAGTGTTAGAAATATAGGTAGAAGGTAAGGGGCCTCTTGATAGCCATATACCCAAATTACTGTAGAATGCATGAACATCACCCAATCTTCTACTTTGTTTTCTAAATTTGGCTGCAAATAACTTTTCCTGTCCTCCGGGACTCTTGGAAAGATGGTGTTGAAGATCAAGCTGTAAATTTTGGACATGATCTTATTTATGAAAATGAGCATTGTTATTCTTTTGCATTCAATTGAGATGAATTTTTCTTCAAGGAACTCTTTCTCGTTTGTCTCTAGGAACATTTTTAGAAAGTATGTGTAATACCTGGAGTGCCTTAGTGATTGGAAGTTCACTAGTTGTTTGTGTACATTATCAACTATGAATCCTTCAAAAATGATACGGACTGACTGATTGGAATTTGACTAGAAAAATATTAACAAAAAACCTAACATGACCTCAATCACATATTTGTCAATATCTAAACCTAAAATATGACTGAGTATGGAACAGACCCACTGGATTTAAATAACCATGATGCTTACATTCATGGGAAAGGACAGACTCTCAGAATAATGCTCAGGTTTAACAATTGTTTGTAAAAATAGGGTTTTGACATTAGGGGGACATTCCTTGTAAACTGTAACTAGATTTTCCTCCTCGAAGGGTTCAAACACTGCGAAGTGAGACTCTAGTATGTCAAGGGTGTATCGAATTGTAGACTTTCTACCCTGCACATGACCTCTGACCCTAATTTATTTAAAACGACCTTATCTTCCTGTGAGTATTTTTCTGTGCACCAACCTATGAATTCTGGGAAAGGGAATGCAACTTCAGTGGTGTAAGGGACTATGGAGGCTTGGACCGCTTCGAGAAAGTGTATATGTCTCTCTACATTATCTGAAAAATGGGCTCTGGACACAGAGATGGGTGAGATGGTTATTTCAGTGTCGAACACATCAAAGTCTCTATCAATTAGGTCTTATTCGCTTGGTGGGGGATCTTACTTTGTTACAGACAAAATGACAAGATTCATGGCGATGAGGAAAAATATCTGTGAATGAGAAGAAGACACATGAATTTGGTGCATTTTTTAGCTTAGGTTCGACTAGAGTGGTCACGCCACTTTTAACATTCAAATGATTTGAAATAACATAAAATAATGACAAGGGTACCCCCTTTATATATGCTTCCCAATATCGGGGACAAGGCAAAGTAGCTGGGTTAGACTTCTTTTCGCCCCAATACACATCTGGTGGTGCCATGTGGTCCTGAGCCGAAACCATGGTATTTTTGTCAACCCGCTTTCAAATACTTAACCTATGTGCTAGTTCTCCACCCAATATGGTCTATGATCGTTGATCTATGGTGCTTGAGATATGTGGCCCATCGGGTCCCATCAAATCTGTGCTTCTGCTAGATTTATCCCTCTTCCACTAGATCTCACCTCGTCCTCTAATTTATCATGCCTCTACACCTTTTTATCCCCTCGCTAAGTTATGAAACTTGGATTCATCAAAAAATTGTTATGGTGATAACACCTTCCCATGTGTTGACTTGCCATGCCTTCTCATGCCTTGCTATCCCTTACCTTTCCTTTACATGCCTTCTCATGCCATGCCTTGCATTGCCTTTCCTTTCCATGCCTTTCCATTCCTTTCCTTTCCATGTATTCCCATGCCTTTTCTTTCCTTGTCTTGCCATGCCTTCCCATACCATTTAGGGACATGTAGTCAATTTGGCTCGGGGGAATAAAATCCAAACCAAGCGAACTAATGGATTTTTGTAAGCTCTCACAAGTTTTATTGGCCAAGGCCCACAGGAATACACTACGCAAAAATTCCTGACACATTGTCCTTGAAAATCAACCTCCTCTTCAGAGAGTGCACTATGCCTCATTGAGCAAAACCCTAGTGCCAAAGATACTCCAAAAAATGATTTTATAGTGCAGAAAATGATAACGGAGGGGCCCCACTAGCTAAAACCCAGTGCTCTAGGTCCAATTCAACTTATGGTTCATCCATCTGAGACCCGATTTGAGTTTTATCACTAGTTGCAACTCACCTCCTCAAGTCATTTAGGGACATATGGCCAATTTGGTCTAGGGGCATAAAATCCAAACTGAGTGGCATAATGAATTTCCATAAGCTCACACAATTTTATTTTGACAAGGCCCATGTGACTACATTACCCACAAATTCCCAACACAATGTTCTTGAAAAATGACCTCCTCTTCAGAAATTGCACTATGCCTCATTGATAAAAACCCCAGTGTCAGAGATACTCCAACAAATAGTTTTTCGGTGGACGAAATCATAGCGGAGGGGCTCCACTAGTTGAAACCCAATATTCTGGATCTAATGCAACTGATGGTTCATCCATCTAAGACATGGTTTGAGTTTTATCGCCAATTGAAACTCCTCTCTTCAATCCATTTAGGGACATGTGGCCAATTTGTTATGAGGGCATAAAATCCAAACCATGTGGCATAACAGAGTTATGTAAGCTCCTGCAATTTTGTTTGACCAAGGCCCATGTGACTACACTACCTAAAAAATCCCAACACAATGTTCTTGAAAATAGATCTCCTCTTTAGAAATTGCACTATGCCTCATTGAGAAAAACCCTAGTGTCGGAGATACTCCAACAAATGGTTTTATGGTGGATGAATGACTGCGGAGAGGCCCCACTAGTTGAAACCCAGTTCTTTGAATCCAATGCAACTGACATTCAAGTCCTAGTTTGAGTTTTATCATGAGTTTAAACTCACCTCCACAAGCCATTTAGGGACATGTGGTCAATTTGGTCCGGGGGAATAAAATCCAAACCGAGTGGCATAACATAGTTTTTTAAGCTCTCGCAAGTCTATTTGACCAAGGCCCATGCGACTAAAAGTGGTAGAATTACTTGCTTAATGAATCCTTTGATTGTAGTTTTTATGTATTAAATTTGTTCATTTAGTACAAGCATTATTTATGTATTAAAATTGTTCAGTTATGTATTGAACTTTTTCATTTATTCAAGGCATGGAATGGCATGGTATGTCAAGGCATGACATAGAAAGGCATGGCATGGAAAGGAAAGGCATGGGATGGAAAAGCATGGTATCGCATGGCAAGTGAAGGCATGACAAAGAATGGCATGGCAAGGAAAGGCATGGCAATGCAAGGAAACGACATGAAAAGGCATGGCATGGAAAGGAAAGGTAATGCAAAGCATGGCATGTAAAGGAAAGGTAATGCAAGGCATGGCATGGAAATGCATGCAACAACAAGGCATGGCATGGCAAGGGAAGCCAAGGCAAGGAAATACAAGGAAAAATATAACATCCCTTAAAACAAGTAATAAATAAATGAAAGGGGGCCAAAAATGAAATCTTAAGCTATGTTTTAGATAACAAATGCATGTTGAAATGCAAGATGATACATGACATCCCTTGAATATTCAAGACAAGACATCCCTAAAGGGCTAAAAATTATGATAGAAATGTAATAAAAAGTGTCATACCATAACATGCCAAGGATACTGTTAGCACCACGATTTTCATGGCTAAGGTTAGAGGTTTGTCAACAATTTGCAACGTCATGCATGTTAGCACCTATGTTGTTTTTATGCCTGGCATCATCTAACATCTCCAAGGGTTAGTTTCAAAAGGAATCTTATCATTTATCTATTCCCATTTCAATTTGCAACTGTGCGCTGCAAAATTCACTGCACACCACGTAGAGGATGTTGTCGCGTAGAGGATAATGTCACACAAATAAGGTTGTCGCGCATAGGATGTTGTCGCGATGTGGATTTCATCGTGCAGTGGGCTATCGTGCATAGGATGTTGTCACGCAAAAGAGGTTGTCGTGCATAGGATGTTTTCACACAGTGTATTTCATCATGCAGTTGGTTGTCGCGCATAGGATGTTGTCATGCAGTGGATTTTCCTACGCATAGGCTACAGGTCACACTGCACACATTACTGGTTTAGTGATCAACTTCAAGATCAATTTCCAACCAACTAGAGAGGAATTTTGAAAATCCCTGAGAATTTTTTGTCTAGGACAAACCAAATAATACAAACCTCTCTCATATTTGTAAAATGTGTCACGGATTGAGATATTAAAAGGAATTTTTGAGCCCTATTTTCCAGTTTTCGTGATTTCCTTTCTGAGACATGTTTTTGTGACACGTATTCCGACCATCTAGAGATGAATTTAAAGACAAAGAGAGAGTTTTTTATTTATAACAATATTAAATACAAAAACCCCTCTCAGTGTCTAAAAATAGTTTTTTATCACTGAGATACTATGTCATATTTAACACCTATTTTACCAGTTTGCTGCACATTCTGCTGCGTTTTTGCTATAGGTTACTGTTGCGTAGCAGACTTGCTATGCAAGGATGATAGAGTGTCCAACAGTGAAAATGATGGCTCATCTAAACCATATGGTCGAATTTGGATCATGATCAATGACTGTAAATAATATTTCGGTTACGATTATGATTTGGCAAAGCTGGGTTTTCTATTTTTAGTGAATCCATTGAAGTTATTGTTCTCTTTCAAAGAAAATAGATCCATGATTCCAGGAGAGAGAAACTCGACACTAACAGCCAAGGGTGACATTAGATTTCTATATAAGGGATCATTTTTATGTAAACAACGTTGGTTGGAAAATTGAGAAAACAACTGCTATTGTATGTAATCTGAGTTTTTGACTGAAATTTAATGCAAAGGTCCTATGATTTGATGAGAATATTCTAGTTGTGATAGTCGGATGTATTGTGTCTCTTTATTTGCGTATGTATTTCCTCTTACCTTTTATTTCATATCTTACACTGTCTATTTCAGAACGAATTTTCGAACCTGTGGATTCACTGTACAACGCCCCTTGTTCGTGCCACTTAGACAAAATGTTTTTGATGATGCATGCCCCTTCTTCAAGCCTCGGGTCAGAAGGTCCACGCCAACAAGATCTTTCCTTTACCACTGGCCTGAAGAGCTCTCAGCAATACCTCTTCCATTTCCCTTTCAGGAAATCTACACCCACAACAAATTCTCGCGGGATCCCCTCTTTGCACTCAGGAGATCGGATTTCACACTTTCGCGAACCCGTAGGTCAAGCACCTGTCTCTCAAATCTCCAAAACCTGAAAATAGTCAACACTGACCCTTCCTCTTTCTCTTTTGGACTTTTCCTTATCGCGATTTCGATGGTCGCGGTGTCAAGCAACTTGTTCTCGCGATTCCCGAAACCCGATCTTCTGAATTTTCGGTGCCCTCACAAGGTTGACTTTTCAATGCCACTTTACTTCTGTCGAGACTTTGGACTTCGCAATATCACTAATCCTAATGCAATGAATTTGGAACTTCACTCCATGAAACTCTGAAATGGTCAATGAAGTTTGACTCCATGTCAATAGTGCGCCACCTATCTGCTTCGTTGACTCTTATGGCCCCACACCATTCTCTTAGCCTTCGGGACTTCGCGTTTCATGATATCGCGATTCCCATTGCAAAGCTTATAGAACTTCAACCTATGAAATCCTGATATAGAATCCACGTGTAAATCAAACGACCCTTGTGGCTCGGATCTATAGTCCTACTCCTCCTGAGCTTAGAACCTTTAGAAATACTCGTGGTAACTCCCTTACTCTTTCGTGAGATCTGACGGCTCATGGGACTTCGCGAATTCCCTTTAGAGAATTCCGACCGTCTATTATTTTCTCTGAGAACCTCTACACAACTAACCAAGGTGTCTCTCTCCATGGAACTCGTCCTCCTGTGGTCCCTCGTCACTACACCTTCCTTCAAATCTTCAAGGGTTCAAATCCTTCTGAACTTTTCCCAACTCCGAGTCTTTCAGAAGATTCTTGTGTGAACTCCTTGTGGTGACCTTCAAACACTTTTAGGTGTTGAACTTCTTCGACTTTGCGCACACCTGCAACAGTAGTCTCTCAATTCTTCGCTCAGATTTGAAACTCTGAGACTTTACTTGGCCTGCGCACTCCTTGTATGGCTCATGTGCCTGACTGCACCTCTGGTGTGAATGAGAACATAAGCTATCTCTCCTGAGCTTTTAGAGACAAACCTCTTAACAGCTTGTCGATGCACTCCTTGCGGACAATTCAACTGCACTCCTTGCAAGAACTCTTGCTCAGATAGAGAAACAATTGAAACTAATTTCTTTTCCCTTTCCTCTTAGATTTCAAACATTCAACAAGAAATCATTCATACATAGCATAAAAGCAATTGCATGACAGAAAGAGTAAAACATTCATGAGAATAACATTCAAAGATGTATACACAGAGAATATATGAACACCATGATTCTGAATCATAGCTTTCTTGTATTAATTCAGAACTTCTGTACATGGAGTCCGTTACATAGGTGTCTCTACTTCTCCTCTATGCTCTCCAGAATAATGTTACAATATACAATGAGGGTGTCTATATCTCGTTTCCCTCTTGCGCTCTAAAACTGTCAAATCTACACATTCAATTCTAACTACTTGCATTAACTACCATAAATGCCTTCTATCTACTTAGGGCGAGAGAGAATTGCTCAAGGTCTGATTACATTATACTAGTGCGCCTCCACTCGATGTTTCATTAGTGGTTCAAGATATTTCAAAATTTGTGTTGGGTGCTTTTCCAGCTGTCCATTGTCTCTGCGCTGGCTCGCTTGAGATGCTCCTGCGTCATACTCCCTGGCTTGAAAATTTTCATGGGCTCCTGTCCATGAGCTTGCGCATGGTCCGTCCATGCTTCTAGATCTCTGCTTCATTCTCCCATCTGGAATCTTCAATTGGATGGCCCTTCCACTTGACCAAATATTTGAAGTATTTCTTCCGCCTGGTTTTCTTGCTTACTCTTTTGTCCAGTATGCATTCCATCTGCAGTTTATCTGCAACTGGCATCTGCTTTTTCCATTGGATCACTGGATGATCATTTCCTATCCCTACTTCCTTAGCCTTATATGGGTACAAATCTGAGATATTTAATATTGGAGAAATTCTGATCCCATCGGGTAATTCAATCTCGTAAGCATTCGCCCCAAATTTCTTCAAGACCCTACATAGTTCGATTTTCTTCATCTTCAGTTTATTATATGTTCCTCCCGGGAACCTTTCTCTTCTCAAATGTGCCAGAATCAAATCACCAACCTCAAACTGAAGTTGTCTCCAGTGCTGATCTGCTCTGCGCTTATATTCTTGGCGTGAATTCTATAACCACTCCTTCACCTGGCTGTGAAGTTCCTTCATTGCCTCTATGAAATCTTATGCACTAGCACTCCTAGTTGAAATCTATTCTGAATCTCTCAATTCAGAAATTCCTCTTGGCTTCATGCCATAAAAATATGAAATGGACTATGCCCTGTGCTTCTGTTAACTGAGTCGTTATAAGCAAATTCTGCCTGTGGTAATATGTTGTCCCACTGGCTGTGGTGTTCTGTCACCAGGCTTCTCAGCAAGTCTCCCAGACTTCTGTTCACCACTTTCGTTTGTCCATCCGTCTGAGGATGATAAGTCGAACTAAACGACAAGTTAGTTCCTAGCTTCTTCCATAATGTCCTATAAAAGTGTCCTATGAACTTGGTGTCTCGATCCGAAACTATACTCCTTGGTAAGCCATGAAGTCGAATGACTTCTTTGAAAAACAGATTCACAATGTGAGTTGCATCACTGGTCTTCTGACATGGAATGAAGTGTGCCATCTTGGAAAATATATCCACCACCACAAAGATTGAGTCAAAACCTCTTTGTGTTCTTGGCAACCCCAATATAAAATCCATGCTGATTGCATCCCATGGCCTCTCAAGTATGGGCAATGGTTGATAAAACCTTGCATTCTGCTTCCTTCCCTTTGAATGCTGGCAAATTCTACATATGTCCATGAATCTCTTGAGGTATGCTCGCATTCCCGGCCAAAAATATGACTCATTCAACTTTGTGAACATCCTGTCGTGACCAAAGTGTCCTGCCAATCCTCCACTATGTTTCTCCTTCAGCAAATTCTTCCTCATGGAGCATTTCAAAATACAAAGTTGATTACCTTTAAATAGTAATCCTTCCTGGATCATATATTCTATCCATTGGCTTTTGTCTCTAAGAATTGGATTCTCAGCTGCTTCATACGCCTCCTTAAAATCCTGATCATCTACGTACATGTTCCTAAGATCATCAAAACCCAATGTTTTGACTTTGAACTCCTGCAATAGAAAACACTTCCTGCTCAAAGCATCAACAACTTTGTTAGCAGTACCATAAATATGTTTAATCACAAAAGTGAAATTCTGCATATACTCAACCCATTTGACATGTCTCTGATTCAACTTCTCCTGTTGAGTCACAAACTGCAATGCATGATTGTCACTATAAAAGACAAACTCTTTCGAGATCAAGTAATGCCTCCATTTCTTCAATGCCTGAATAATAGCATAAAACTCCTTATCATAAGTGGATTATTTCACTTTCGCTTCATTTAGCTTCTCGCTGAAGTATGCTATCGGCCTGTCTTCCTGACTCAATACTGCCCCTATTGCAAATCCACTTGCATCACATTTCACTTGAAATGTCTTTTGGAAATCCGGCAACACAAAAATTGGTTGTTCCGTAATCTTCCTTTTCAACAGCTTAAAACTCTTCTCAGCCTCTTCTGTCCAGTGAAAATAATTGTTTCTTTTCTTCACTGTGTCCATCATTGGTGCACTAATTCCATTGAAATTTCTGATGAAATTCCAGTAGAAACTAGCCAATCTGTGAAAAATTCTCACCTCAAATATGTTTTTCGGTGATGGCCAATTCTTGATCACCTCCACCTTATATGGGTCCATCCTCAACTCATTTGCAGAAATAACAAATCCCAAGTAAATGAGCTTTGTTTTCATGAATGAGGATTTCTTCATGTTTATCAACAACCTCTCCTGCTGTAATTTCTGCATCACTGTAGCCAAATGTTTCAGATGCTCTGCCACTGTTTTACTGAAAACCAGTATGTCATCCAGATATACAATAACAAATTTTCTGATGAATTCCCTCAGGACTTCGTTCATCAACCTCATGAAGGTACTCAGTGCATTTTTTAAGACAAATGGCATAACAAGCCATTCATACAACCCTTCGTTTGTTTTGAATGTTGTCTTCCACTCATCACCTTCTCTCATGCGGATTTGATGATAATCGCTTTTCAAATCAATCTTCGAAAAATACTTTGCTCCACTCAAGAAATCCATTAGATCATCCATCCTTGGCAATGGAAATCTGTACCTGATGGTTATCTTGTTAATCGCCCTTGAGTTAGTACAAAACCTCCAACCTCCATATTTCTTTGGACTGAGTACTATTGGAACAACACATGGACTCAAGATTTCTCTGACCAACCCTTTGTCCAACAAATCCTGTACTTGCCTCTTAACCTCTTCATTCTCTTGCGGCATCAATATGTACGTGGCTTTGTTTGGAAAAATGACTCCTAGTATGAGATCAATATGATGACTCACACTTATGATCGGTGGCAACGAACGAGGTAGTTCATCCACTACTATGTCAATGAACTCTTCCAGTGGTTCCTGAACCTCTTCTAGTAAATCATCTATTCTTGTGCTAGTCAAAACAATCTTTGGTTTCCTGACCACAATGAACTGTGGATCCTCCTTCTTCTTAACCTCTGTAAGAAGTTCCTTCCCACTCATGAGAAGTACAGTGTTGCTTACTTCTGGTTTCACCTCCTTATCCTTGATTGGAAGCAACATGTGAGTCCTCCCATTCTTCTCTAGGGTGTATGTGTCCATTCTCCCATCATGAATCACATTCCTGTCATATTGCCATGGTCTTCCCAACAATAGATGACAAACATCCATAGGAATGACATCACATAGTATCTTATCATTATATCCCCCTATCTTAAATTCATCTAAACATTGTTTAGTGATAGTTACCTGATGTCCTTTTTTTAGCCACGAAACTCTGTATGGGATTGGATGATCAATCGTCTCCAGCTCCATCTTTTCTACCATCTATGTAGAAACAAGATTATCCATGCTACCACTATCCACAATGACCTTGCATACCCTGTCCTTGGTTTTGCAGGCAGTCTGGAAAAGTTTGGTTCTTTGGACTGAACTCTCCACCTCCTTTTCTGGTGTTAAAAGCACTTTTCGCATCATCATCGATCTTTCGCCTTCAACGTCTTCTACCTCAACATCTCGCCTCTGCACCTCAGTGATGTGAGTTTCTCCACTCTCTCTCTTTTTATCTGGACACTCGTAAGACTTGTTCCCATTCTTTCCACATGCGAAGCATGTTATCACTCCACCTCTTCCTCTTCCTCTACCTCTGGTATGAGGAAAAGTATTATTGTCAACATAATCTCCTCTCTGTTCAGTATGTTTCCCTCTCTGTTCAGCATATTTCCCTCGCTGTGAGGGTCCACCTCTCTCAGTTCGAGTTTGAGGTTTCTTCCAGTCCTCCTTAGGCTTCTGATATTTATCCTGGGCAACTGATTTTCCTCTGGGATGACTTCTACCTTGGCCTTTTTGACCCTGCTTTTGGCTCGGCTTCTCTTCAGCTTTTAGAGCCATCTGATAAGCATCTTCCACCATTCGGATGGTTACCATGCTCATCTCATCCTGGATGTCGTATCTCAGGCCATTCATGTATCTGGCAACTTTTTCATCATCGCTTTCCCAATGACCTGCCCTGATGTTCAGCTTATAGAATTCCTCAGTGTATTGTTTCACTGTCATCAACTTCTACCTCAGGTTCTGCATTCTCCTGAACAGAGTAATCTGATAATCCCTGGGGATGAATTTTGCCTTCATCTTCGCGATCATTCTGTCCCAGCCTTTTATCTTTTGCTTGCCTTTGCAGTGTCTATCAGCTTGTAGTTCATCCCACCACAATGTTTCATGTCCCTTCAATCTTGTGACATCATGCTTGACTTTCTTGTCCTCTTCGACATCTTCATAGTCAAAGTATGTGTCCAGAGCTCTAATCCAATCTAGAAGCTCCTCTGCATCCACATTTCCCTCATAAACTGGAATGTCCATTTTTTCTCTTGCACCCATTCTTGTAATAGCTCTGATCAAACATTCATTTGTTGCATCTTTAGCTGCAACTTCTTCTTCTTCTTCAGCCTCAATTTCGCTTTCAGAATCACTAAGATCCCCAACACTGACTGTGCGTCTCTGTGTTGTCTCCATGTCTTTGAGTCTAGCTCGTAGATCATGCATTTCTTTCTCCATGGCTGGATCAGTCATCTGCCTACCTCTTCTTCTCGGCATTTCCCTATCCTTTGACTGATCGGGTGTTTTCCTGTCCCTTCTCCTTGGCAACATGGTAAATTCTCCTTTTCTCTACTATAGAAAGAAAAGAACCTTTTTGTGCTCTGATACCAAAAATGATGACACACGCCCCTTCCTCAACCCTCGGGTCGGAAGGTCCACGTCAACAGGATCATTCCTTTACCACTGTCCCGAAGAGCTCTTGGCAATAGCTCTTCTATTTCCCTTTCAGGAAATCTACACCCACAGCAAATTCTCGCGGGATCTCCTCTTTGCACTCAGGAGATCGGATTTCTCACTTTCACGAACCCGTAGGTCAAGCACCTACCTCTCAAATCTTTGAAACCCGAAAACACTCAACACTGACCCTTCCTCTTTCTCTTTCAGACTTTTCCTTATCATGATTTCGACAGTCGCAGTGTCAAGCAACTTGCTCCCATGATTCCTGAAACCTGATCTTCCGAATTTTCGACGCCCTCACAAGGTTGACTTTTCAATGCCACTTTACTTCTGTCGGGACTTTGGACTTCGCAATATTGCAAATCCTAATGCAATGAATTCAGAACTTCACTCCACGAAACTCCAAAACTGTCAACGGAGTTTGACTCCATGTCAATAGTGTGCCACCTGTCCGCTTCGCTAACTCTTACGGCCCCACACCATTCTCTTAGCCTTAAGTACTTCACGTTTCGTGATATCGCGATTCCCGTTGCAAAGTTTATGGAACTTCAACCTACGAAATCCCAATATAGAATCGACATGTAAATCCAACGACCCTTGTGGCTCAGATCTATGGTCCTACTTCTGCTGAGCTTAGAACCTTTAGGAATACTCACGGTAACTCCCTTTCTCTTTCGTGAGATCTGACGGCTCACGAGACTTTGCGAATTCTCTTCAGAGAATTTCGACCGTCAGTTCTTTTCTCTAAGAACCTCTCCACAACTAATCAAGGTGTCTCTCTCTGTGGAACTCGTCCTCCTGCGGTCCCTTGTCACTACGCCTTCCTTCAAATCTTCAAGGGTTCAAATCCTTCTAAACTTTTCCCAACTCCGAGTCTTTCAGAAGATTCTTGTGCGCACTCCTTATGGAGACCTTCAAACACTTTCAAGTGTTGAACTTCTTCAACTCTGTGCACACCTGCAATAGTAGTCTCTCAATGCTTCGCTTAGATTCGAAACTCTGAGAATTTACTCGGCTTGCACACTCCTTGCACGGCTCCTGTGCCTGACTACACCTCTAGTGTGAATGAGAACAAAAGCTATCTCTCCTGAGCTTTTAGAGACAAACCTCTGAACAACTTGTCGACGCACTCCTTGCACCCAATTCAACTGCACTCCTTGTAGGAACTCTTGCTCAGATAGAGAAACAGTTGAAACTCATTTCTTTTCCCTTTCCTCTCAGATTTCAAACATTCAACAAGAAATCATTCATACATAGTATAAAAGCAATTGCATGACAGAAAGAGTAAAACATTCATGAGCATAACATTCAAATATGTATACACAGAGAATATATGAAACATAGCTACCAACTTAATGAGAACTCTGGCCCAGAAAACCCACATTTTTGCATAAAAAACATGAAAATCAACCCCCAAATGAAAAAGTGGTGCTACTGGCATCACCATTTTTTCAAACAGGGTCAAATTGCAATATTTTTCAAACGTGGTCTTCAAAACTCATACAGTAGCTCAAAAAAACCTTAAAATTAACACCTAAATCAAAAAGTTACACTAATTAAAAAAAAAGAAGAAGTCAAAACGTTAAAATTATGGCTAATTACAACCTAATTGAAACCATGGTTTTGACAATAGATCCCTATGCCAAAAAAAACCCAAAATTGGATACAAAATGATCACTTTAAAGTTTATTTATTAACTTTTTTTTTTCTTAAATTTATATTGAAAAATAAAAAAATAAAAATAATTTTTTTTTTTTTTTT
>ML805678.1:29212-39562 GCA_009831015.1 Picea engelmannii
ACATTTTAAAAGTATGGAACAATAAATCAATTAAGGAGACAAAATTACATGAAAAAACTTAATTTCAAAAAATAAATGGAAAAAAATATTTATAAGATTGAAAGGAGCATGGAAAAATTACTAAAAACATCGTTGAATAAAAACTAAAAATAAAAAAATTTAGAAAAAAATTGAAAATACATGAAAAACAAGCATTTAAAAAAATAATGTGGAAACATTGTGGATTGAAAAATTTAAAATATCAAAAAACCATCTAAAAAGGGAGGAGGGTGCTACCAGTAGCACCATTTTTAAAAACAGGGTAAAAAATTTGACCCCCCCAAAAACAAGAACTCTTTAGAGTTCTCGTTAAGTTGGTAACTATGTTATGAACACCACGAGTCTGAATCACAACTTTTTTGTATTAATTCAGAACTTCTGTACAAGGAGTCCGCTACATAGTTGTCTCTGCTTCTCCTCTATGCTCTCCAGAATAATGTTACAATATACAATGAGGGTGTCTATATCCCATTTCCCTCTTGCGGTCTAAAACTGTCAAATCTACACATTCAATTCTACCTACTTTCATTAACTACCATAAATGTCTTCTATCTACTAAGGACGAGAGCGAATTGCTCAAGGTCCAATTACATTATACAAGTGCGCCTCCACTTGATGTTTCGTTAATGGTTCAAGATATTTCAAAATTTATGTTGGGCGCTTTTACAGTTGTCCATTGTCTCTGCACTGGCTCGCTTGAGATGCTCCTGCGTCAGTTTTCCTCTCAAGATAACTCTAAATTCATGCACAGCGACGCTCTTGAGTTACTTATTATGTTTTTTCTCCTACCACACTTTACAGTTTACATTGAAGGCTGTTGCTCACCTAGCCTTCTCCTCTCGAATCCAGTCACTAAGTCATTTGCTCTGTCTCTTCCTCAGATTGACCCCATATCCCAAGTTTTACTTTTGTACGCCAATATAACCAGGAACATTTTATTATCGGTGTTAAATCTAGCCACTGTTCACAAAGCCATATCCTGCGCGAAGATCGTACCATTTCTGAGAGATCCCTCTCTAGATACGAAGGGATAGTTTCGGGTCTCAAAGTTGGTTGAAAAAGTTACCTTCATCGTTTGTTCATCAGCCAAATAGATTTACAAAGTGCTAACATTCTGACACCGTTGCCAGGGACGAATTTGAAAATTTTCCCTGGGAAGAATGACATTGTTTTAGTTCTAAGGTCTGAGAGCAGCAGACACTTAGGCACATATTGGTTGTATTCCTGCTCTGGCGACTCCACACATCAAAAAATCAGTTGAAGGTGATTCCACTGGCAGAAGAATCTAGAGCTAAAGATTTCATGGAGACTCCAATACTCCACTAGAGAATGAGAATGAGACTCCACTAGAGAATCAGACCTGTGGACAGAGATATGGAAGAGAAGTATGGAAAAATAAGGTACTCAAGCTTAAGTTTAGTTCAAGAAGTATTTTTCTATTTGATTAGTATCTTCTTGTCCTTTCCTGAGTTTTTCAAAGGAATATTTATTCACTTAAATGAAGCCCATAGATCTACCCTTATATATCCTTCATTTCAAACTATAGGTATACCTCATTCTTCTTGTATAACAGATATTCACCAAGCTCCTTCCTCTGAGCCATATGATGTTCATGATCATTCTTGTGAGCTTAATGAAACCAAAGCTGAGCTTGTACCTTTTGTTCTTAATCCTACATCCTCCAATATTCAAGAAAGATATAGTCCTCTTAAATTTCCTTCCATCTTTCACGACTTTCCTATGAAACATTATAATTATGTTCCTAGGTTTGATGGACAATCAGTTGAAAATCATATTCAAGTCTTTGAGCATTTCATAGAAATTTTTGAGATCAAACATGATGATGTGTCTATGAGGGCCTTTTCCCAGTCCTTATAAGGAGATGCCAAAGCATGGTTCATACATTTGCAACCTTAGTCGATTAGCTCATGGGATGAACTGAAGGAAAATTTCTGTAGGTTTTTGGGTGAGAAAAAGTCATGGGATCTACTCCTTTCTGATTTTAATGCCATGAGAAGAATGAAAGATGAAACCATCTCAAATTTCAGCAGGAGGTTTGCTAGTCTTTATTATAAACTACCTAAAGAAGTCCAACCTCCTGAAGTTGTTGCCATGCTCCATTATGTAACAACCTTTCAATCAGACTTATCTTTTCTTTTGATGGAGAGGAAGTCTATGTATTTGCAACAAATGTTCAACAATGATCAAGAAGTTGAAGAAAATATTAAAGCATGTAAACATATTGGAAATGAGGATTTGGATGCTAAAGAACATGACAATGAATATGAACAAAGAAAAATTGATTTGAATCTTGAGAAGAGGGTTAATAATTTCATATGTCTTCTTGAAGATTTAAATGATGATGATTTTGCAAAGGATTATATTCCACTTATTGAAAAAGAATGTGCTAATTCCATCCCATGATAAGCATAGGGATGATTTTTTTATGTATTCATTTGTAGACAGTCAAGAAAATGAATTTGCAAATCAACTTGTTGAAGAGCAGGTTGATGTCCCAAGATTTTTCTTGTTAGATGGCATTGTAGATGTTGCAGATTTTTATTTATATGATAAATATGATGATGATTATGATGTTGACTTCCTAGAACAACCAGCTGCATGTTCTCTATCAAAAAATATTCTTTTTCAACGGTGTAATGAGAGAAATAAACCTACATATCACAGTTACAAAGAATAATATGAAGAAAGTATTGAATCAACTGAAGTAAATTCTTTACCTTTATTCATTTGTTCGTTTGAATTATTGAGAGAAAATTTAAAGATCATCACTAAGGCAGAGGAATGTGTGTTGATGCAAAATCACATCGATTCATGGGAAACAATTGACAAGAAATTGCAGCAATCTTCTCATGTGTTTAATGACCCTATTGCTTGTTATATGGAAGGTTTTATCAGTTCAAAATTACAGCCATTGGTTGAGGATGAATCTGAAAATGAGTGTGTTCAAAAATCCAAATAAATTGAAAAATGTGCATATGACAGCAGTGAAGAAAATGAAGGAGGTTTTAAATCAAGTGAAATAACATTGCCATTATGTTTTGCTTCTTTCGAATTGTTGAAGAAAAATGTTTATAATGTTTCAAATTAGAAATCCTCCAGGCATGATGTTGAATATGGAGAAAACAATGGAATTGCAAATGAAAATTGTCTTCCATTATGTTTTTCTTCCTTTGAATTGTTGAAAGTAAATCATGAGATAACAAAGGAAGTAGAGAAGTCTAATTGCATTCATAGTAACACTATTTTACATGAGAAAATTGTTATCAATAAGGAAGACCAACAACCTTCTCATGCATTTAATGACCGTGTTGATGATTACATGGAAGGTTATTTCAGTTTAGATTTGCAGCCTGTGCTCAACTACCAGATTGTAAATAAAGATGATGGTCAATCAACGTCGATGGTAGATATGGATTGCTTTCCACCAAGGCTTTCATTCCAGCCAACACTATCTTCTGATTCAGAACATTGTTATTTCTAGCAGTCTCAACATATTCTTCAGCCTTTTTGTGGTAATCAACAGGTTGAATTACATGAAAACAAGGATGCAGTGGAAGGGGTGAAACATGATTGTTGTTTTATGCATGTTTTGGAGGATCCATTTGCAGTTTTGTTGGAGGCAGTAAACAACCCAATGTTTTTAATTTTTTGATATTGGAATTTATAGATAATTTTTTGAATGAATTAACAATAAACAAGCTTTGGAGAAAGCATGTACAAAAAACACAAAAGGTGGATAAAGTGCTTGCATGGTTGCATTGTCACTTTGATTTCACTTGATTGGCATCTTTTTCAGCAGTTAGGGTAGGTAGGAGTGAGAATAATCTCGATACTATGAGAATTTTTTTTCGCAATCTGCAGTTTTCATTTTCAGCTTAGTTTTAGATTTTAGTTTGGAGCATATACCGTTTTAAGTTTTCAGTGGATGCAGGTTACAAGTTACAGTTGGAAATTCGAGTTTGGGAGAATCCCAATGGATTGGCACCTCGTCTACTATTCTTTTCTACCTCACAGGGAGGATAGCATCCTCGTTGGAGCCAGCTATTAGCACCATCATTTTCATCGCTAAGGTTAGAGGTTTGTCAAAAATTTG
This sequence comes from Picea engelmannii, assembly GCA_009831015.1. Taxonomy (NCBI): domain Eukaryota; kingdom Viridiplantae; phylum Streptophyta; class Pinopsida; order Pinales; family Pinaceae; genus Picea; species Picea engelmannii. Next base: position 33,366 of record ML805678.1, read on the forward strand.
CAAAGTCATGCCTGTTAGCACCTATGTTGTTTTTATGCCTAACATCATATAACATCTCCAAGGGCCAGTTTCAAAAGAAATCTTATCATTTATTTATTCCCATTTCAATTTGCAACTGGGTGCTGCAAAATTCACTGCGCACTGCAAAATTCACCATGCACCACATAGAGGATGTTGTCGTGTAGAGGATGTTGTCGCGCAGAGAATGTCGTCACGCAGAGGATGTTGTCATGCAGAGGATGTTGTTGTGCAAAGAAGGTTGTCACACATAGGATGTTGTCACGCAGTGGATTTCATCGCACAATAGGTTGTTGTGCATAGGATGTTGTCATGCAAAGAATGTTGTTGCGCATAGGATGTTATCGCGCGGTGGATTTTCCTGCGCATAGGCTATAGGTCACACTACACAAATTATTGGTTTAGTGGTCAACTTCAAGATCAATTTTGAACCAACTGGAGAGGAATTTTGAAAATCCCCCAGAGGTTTTTGTCGAGAACATACCAAATAATAAAAACCTCTCTCAGATTTGTAAACTGTGTCACAGATTGAGAGATTTGAAGGAATATTTGAGCCCTACTTTTCAGTTTTCATGATTTTATGTCCGAAACATGTTTTTGCGACACGTATTCTGGCTAGCTAGAGATGAATTTAAAGAAAAAGAGAGAAATTTTTATTTATAATGATCTGAAATACAAAAACCTCTCTCCATTTCTAAAAATAGTTTTTTATCAGTGAGATACGATGTCATATTTAATGCCTATTTTACCAATTTGTTGCGCATTATGCTACATTTTTATTGTAGTTTACTATTGCATACCAGACTTGTTGTGCAGGGATGATAGTGTGTCCAACAGTGCAAATGATGGCTCATCACAACCATCTAGTCGAATTTGGATCATGATCAATGAGTGTAAAGAATATTTTGGTTATGATTATGATTTGGCAAAGTTAGGTTTTCTATTTTTAGTGAGTCCATTGAAGTTATTGTTCTCTTTCAAAGAAAATAGATCCATGATTCCAAGAGAGAGTAGCTCGACCCTATCAGCCAAGGGTAACATTATCTTTCTATATAAGGGATCATTTTTATGTAAACAGGGTTGGTTGGCAAATTGAGAAAATGACTGCTATTGTATGTAATCTGAGTTTTTGACCGAAATTTAATGCAAAGGTCATGTGATTTGATGAAAATATTCTAGTTGTGATAGCCATATTTATTGTGTCTCTTTTTTTGTGTATGTGTTTCCTGTTACCTTTTATTTCATATCTTATACTGTCTATTTTGGAACGAATTTTCAAACATGTGGATTCGTTGTATAGCACCCCTTGTTCGCGCCACTTAGACAAAACGTTTTCCTCTCAAGCTAACTCTGAATTCATCCACAATGATGCTCTTGAGTTACTTCCTGTGTTTTTCTCCTGCCACACTTTACGGTTTACACTGAAGGATGTTGTTCACCTAGCCTTCTCCTCTCGAATCTAGTCACTGAGTCATTTGTTCTGTCTCTTCCTTAGGTTGACCCATAACCCAAGTTTTACTTTTTTGCACCAATATAACCAGAAATATTTTATTTTTAGTGTTAAGTCTAGCCACTGTTCGCAAAGCCATATTTTGCGTGGAGACCACACTATTTCTGAGATATCCCTCTCTAGATCTCAAGGGATAGTTTTGGGTCTCAAAGTTGGTTGAAAAAGTTACCTTCGTCATCTATTCATCAGCCAAATAGATTTATGAAGTTCTAACAGATACCATATCATATCAAACCATACCATACCATACTATCGCATGTCAAGGAAATGCATACCATACCCTACCTCGCCATACCATGCCAAGGATACCATACCATACCATACCATACCATACCATGGCCTAGCAAGGCAAGGAAATGCAAGGCATACCATACCATACCATGAAAAGGCAAGGCAAGGCATATCATACCATGCAATACCATACCATGGCAAGGAAAGGCAAGGCATGTCATGGAAAGTCATACCATACCATACCATACCATACCAAGGCAAGGCATACCATACCATATGATACCAAGGAAAGGCATACCATACATTACCATACCATGGCTTTGAAAGGAAAGGCAAGGAAAGGCATACCATACCATACCATGGCAAGGAAAGGCAAAGAATACCATGCTATACCATACCATACCATACCATACCATGGAAAGGAAAGGCAAGGCATGGCATGGCAAGGCATACCATACCATACCATACCATGGCTTCATAAGGCATGGAAAGGAAAGGAAAGGCATACCATACCATACCATATTGTGGTAATGAAAGGCAAGGCATGGCATGGCATGGCAAGGAATACCATACCATATCGTACCATACCATACTATGGAAAGAGAAGGAAAGGCATACCATACCATACCATAACATGGCAAGGAAAGGAAAGGCATGGCATGGCAAGTCATACCATACCATACCATACGATACCATACTAAGGCAAGGAAAGGCATACCATACCATATCATGGATTGGAAAGGAAAGGAAAGGCAAGGCATACCATAACATACCATACCATACCATACCAAGGCAAGGAAAGGCAAAGCATGACATGGCAAGGAATACCATACCATACCAAGGAAAGGCAAGGCATACCATACCATACCATACCATACCATACCATGGCAAGGCAAGGCAAGGCATACCATACCATACCATCGAAAGGCAAGGAAACAGATGGCATGGAAAGGAATTCCATACCATACAATACCATACCAAGGCAAGGCATACCATACCATACCATACCATGGCTTGGAAATGCAAGGCAAGGAAAGCCAAAGAAAGGCATGGAATGGCAAGGCATGGTATGGAAAGGCATACCATACCATACCATACCATACCCTGGAAAGGCAAGGCAAGACATGCCATGGCAAGGCATACCATACCATACCATACCATACCATGGATTGGAAAGGAAAGGCAAGGAAAGAAAAGGCATGGCATGGCAAGGCATACCATACCATACCATGGAAAGGAAAGGCAAGGTATTTCATGACATGTTAAGGAATACCATACCATACCATACCATACCATGGAAAAGAAAGGCAATACATGGCATGGAAAAACAAGGTATGGCAAGTCATGTATGGTGTGGCATGGTAAGGCAAGGAATGGCATGAAATGGCATGGAAAGACATGGAAAGGAATGACAAGGAATGGCATGGAATGACATGGAATGGAATGACATGGAATGGAATGTAAAGGCATGAAAAGGAAAGGCATAGCATGTCATGACATGGAAAGGAAAGACAAGGAAAGACAAGACAATGCAAGGAATGGCATGGCAAGGTAAGGCAAGGCAATGAAACACATGGCATGGCATGGAAAGGAAAGGAAATGCATGGAATGGAAAGGAAAGGAAATGCAAGGCATGTCATGGAAAGGTATGCAAAGGAAATGCATTGCATGGTATGGCATGACAAGGCAAGGAAAGGCAAGGCAATGCAAGACATGGCATGGAATGGAAAGCCAAGGAAATTAATGGCATTACAAGGAATTGCATGGCAAGGCATGGAATGGAAAGGAAAATAAATGCAAGGCATGGCATGGTAGGGCATACAAAGTCAAGGCATGGCAACGCAAGCCAAGGAAAGAAAATATAAGGAAAAATATAATAGCCCTTAAAACAAGTAGTCATTAAATGAAATGGGGATACAAATGCAATCTTAAACTAGGGTTTATATTAAAAAATGCATGCTGAAATGAAAGATTACACATGATATCCATACAAAATTCAAGACATGACAGTCCTAAGGGCTAAATATTATGACAAAAATGTAATAAAAGGTGTTAAGGTGTATTACTAGGGTTTAATTGCAAGGCATGTAAATGGAAAGAAAAGGAATACCATACCATACCATAGCATACCATACCATGCCAAGGATCCCATATCATACCATAACATACCATAATATACCATGGCATGGCAAGGCAAGGAAAACCATACCATACCAAGTCAAGGAATACCATGCCATAGAATACCATGGCTTGGCAAGGGAAGGCAAGCCAAGGCATACCATACCATACCATACCATGGCAAGGCAAGGCAAGGAATAACATACCACCATACCATAACAAGGCAAGGCAAGGCATACCATACCACACCATACCGTACCATGGAAAGGAAAGGCAAGGCAAGGCATACCATACCATACCATACCATGGCAAGGAAAGGCATAGAATGCCATACCATACCATGTCAATGAAAGGCATGGAATGGAAAGGCATACAATACCATGGTAAGGTAAGGCAAGGCAAGGCATGGCATGGAAGATCATAGCATACCATACCATGGCAAGGAAAGGCAAGTTATGGCAAGTCATGCATGGCATGGAATGGTAAAGTAAGGAAAGGCATGGCATGAAAAGGAAAGGCATGTAAAGGAAGGTCATGGAGAAGAAAGGAATGGAAAAGGAAAGGCATGGAAAGGAAATACAAGGACAAATATAACAATACTTAAAAAAAGTAATCATTAAATGAAAGGGGGATAAAAATGAAAGCTAAACTAGGGTTTATATAACAAATGCATGATTAAATTCAATATGACACATGGAAACCCTACAATATTCAAGACATGACAACCCTAAAGGATTGAAAATTATGACATAAATGTAATAAAAGGTGTCAAGGTGTATTCCTAGGGTTTAATTGCGAGGCATGGCAATGTCATGACAATGTTTCTTTTTTTGTTATTCTTGTTTCATTGCAATCCACATTTTGATTTTTCCTTACATAATTTTATGGAATGTTCTATTTATTGTTATATAGGTTAAAATGGGAAACTACATGACAAGACATGGAAAGCTACATGACAATGGCATGGAAATGGAAATGCCATGCCATGGCATGTCCTACAAATGCATGGAAATGGCATGGCATGGCATGGCTTGGCAATGGCATGGAAATGCATGGCATGGAATGGCTTGGAAATGCATTGAAATGGCATGGCATGGTAAGGCATGGAAATGGCATGGAAAAACCAATGACATGGAAATGGCATACCATGGAATGACTTGGAAAGGCATGACAATGGCATGTCAAGGAATGGCATGGCAATGACATGGCATCAACATTTTTTGGGGATTGGGTTTGAGAGGGTCCTTTGTTTCGTTGTGTGATCTAACCCAAAAATTGGGTAGGAGCATGCAATAAACTCTCATAGATGATCAAGGGAAAACAGTAATGGTTTCAAGTCTCCCTGGAGGAATTTTGGTAGCATAGAATTACTTTCTATGGTGTGTCATAAAATTTAACCTCAAAAAATTTATTTAAAAGTGGAAAATGATACCCATTCTAAGATCTAGTTTCCATGTGAACTCTCTCATTCTATTGATCAAAATCAACAAGTTTATTGGACATCATGAAGATTGAATAAATTTTATTAATAATTGATGGGTTTAAGTAAATTTACATATACCCACTACACAAGAGAAAGAAACATGAGTGAATTAATGAGTCATTGATTCATATTTTTGGAATTTATGAAGGGTTACATATAAATCAAATTATTTTATATGTGTCATGCATAGAAAGAGGGGAATAATGTGTGTGACCAAGAAAATGGTCAAATCACAGATTGAATCAACTAAGAAACTAACAACTAGGCTTCTCAAAGGAATTTCAAGGGAAGACTAGGGTCAAGGTTTTGTCCTAAGGAGACCAGGAATACTAGGACTTATACCCATAGGAGAAAATAAATAATTTTATCATGTAGCTCTAGTAAGAGAAGAAGTTAGGGTTTTGTGGCATTTTAAAACCCTAGTGCTACCTAATGTTTTTGTTATCGAGAAGATAGAAGGAGTTGATCTTATACACATGTGGGATACAAATGTAGGTTCCAAAAAGGACTTACCATTGTTTATGATACCTTGTTCATGATCTCTAATGGAGTGAGTTATTGGCTAATGTTATCTTATGGTTTCCATTGCTAGGGTTTCAAGAGCTCGACTTATAACAACCCCTGATAAGATATTGGCAGGTGCATGTACTTCATATTCTAAATATATATGAAGTGTTTAGGTTGTGCAAATTTTGTGTACTTGCATAATTGAATTTTAGATCATGTCATATTCGTAATTGAGTAATAATAGTACTAGTTATGGAGGTTAATTTGACATAACATTGAGATAATATTGTTAAGTGATTTACAATTATGTAGAAGATCAATGAGAAAAAT
>ML805678.1:42693-52859 GCA_009831015.1 Picea engelmannii
TCCTTTTTCACCATAAAATGCAAGTGTTATATCAATGTAGCATTATCATCCAATCGTTGCAGAGTAAATAAATAATGAAGACATGAGAAATCACACACATACATAGTACACCATTATTTTACGTGAAAACCCAAAGCGGGATAAAACCACATAATGTTTTTTTCTTATATGTCTTTAAGAATTACACTCATTGGAAGCAACAACTTCCTTCTTTTCTAGCTACAACTAGAAGGAGGTTCCAAACCCCTAATTTCTTAAGCTACAACCTGAGGGAAGCTCCAAATCCCCAATTCTATGGATACAACCAGAAGGAGGCTACAACCCCCTATGTTCTTCAGCTACAACTGGAAGGTGGCTACAACCATCTATCTTTGCCCCATCCAACCGCCCTGACATATAAGTAGAATGATAGAACCATTGTCACACTATCACTATGAGATGTATTGTTGTAAACCTATACCAATCAACCTGCACCAAACATAAACCATGCATCAACCTGTACCTCAACCTGTAATCAAACTATACCATAAACAAGTACATCAACCATGCACCAACCTGTACCAAACAACCTGTAATCAACCTGTACCATAAACAAGTGCATCAACCATGCACCGAACTGTACCAAAAACTGTACCATAAATGAGTGCATCAACCATGCACCAAATATGTACCAATATTTCATCAAGTACACATAAACTATGACCCATCAATATGTACCAACATCATCAACTATACACCTCATGTATGTGCCGACTCATCAACTACTTGTCTCATCCATGTACCCAACATGTACCTTAACCAAAATCCCTCATTAATTTCATCACCCAAATATTATTTGTAACTCTATAATAGACCTAGTGTATATGATCACATACTTGCAAACCTTACTTAACTTCAACAACAAGAGACTAGCAATTTCATCAAGCTTTACTTTAGTCTCACATGACTAATTTTGGATTAGTCAAAAACCCTAACTTGAAATAATCATAACTATGTACCTGTAATGAATAAAGATATAAAAATGGTACATAATGTTCTTCAATGTCTTTTATGCAATTCCTCCATATTTCACTACTTGGAACCTCTAAGAAAAAGAGTTATAGAAAAAATGACATACCTTGTTGAATTCTGGCTTATTCTAGAAAGTGAACTTGTAGAGCATGCCCCACACATAATAGTTGTTTTATGGATCTGAAAATTGTACAAAGAATACTACAGGATGTACTCTAACCAATAAATTTGGTCTTATGAAATTTGGGTCTGTTATGAATAATTTATGAGGTTTTTACCTGAAACACTTGCTTTAGATTAGTTTCAGGACTAGCCACAAACCTTATTTTCCATGGTGTGTAAATCCACAAATACAATGACCCACAAGCTAAAAATTTGGATCACATCTACTTGGATATGTTTCCTCAATGGCCTCCCAATTTCACGGTCTGAATCATTCTAGAAAAATAGTTATTGTGAAAATGGTGAGATGACCTATAAATAACATACCTTATAAAGAATCATCAAAATAATTTATCCTCCCTTGAATTTCGACCTTCTTTACTTCACCTTTCCTCTAAAATTCATCTTAGATATCCTTGGTTACCTTAGTTGCTTGTAGATATTCAATATTCTCAAGTGTGATTAAAATGACAGAGCCTTGCCTCTTATTTAGACTTTCTTGTAGCTTCCTCAAGGGGTTGCCTTTTAACCATCTTAGCCCACTTTCCTTATTTTAGGGTTAACCCACTTCTAACCACTTGTCAGTTAGTAATTTATCCATTAAATTTATTATTTAAATAATTTATTTTGTACTCACTTTGAATTATAGTACACTCATCACTTCGCTTTATTATTTACCTTCTAAAATATCTTAAATCACTTTGACTACTTTTCCCTTTTGGGGCTTCTAGATGACTCATGAGGGTTCTCCAACGTCACATGGAAATAAATATCTAACCGTGAGGAGTTATGTGGCATTCCACATACCACTGGAAATGGCATGACATGTAATATCCATATATAATAGTCTTTCATGTAAATATATCAAAACTAATACCATTATCCATCAAACAACCTTGGGTCCATTACCCAAACCTAGGTTCTCCAACTTCTCATGACCATAACTCTCTAACAGTGAGGCGTTATGTGATGTTCCACATACCAAAAGAAATGGAATGACATGTACTATCCATATAGAATAGTATTACCTTCAAATATATTAAAACTCATACCATTATACATGAAAAAAACTTGGGTCCATTACCCAAACCTTTGTGCTATCGGAATTTTCTACCAGAATTTCTTGAAGGGTTACCATAAATCACTAAGGGTTGGAATCAATCTACAATATCACTCTCCAATCATTGACATCAATGAAACCCAACAATCCTTACTAACTGTCCATCAACCTAAGCCAATTGTCTGACAATCTCCCCCTTTGGCACTGATGGCAACACTTAGTCATGATAACATTCTTTCTTATACTCATCATCAATGTTTATATATCTCCCACTTTGACATCAATGGAAAAGGGTATCTCCCTTTGGGGTTTCTCCCACTAACTGAACTCTCCTTGGGGTTTCTCCCTCTGTCTACATGCCTTTGATTTTTCTTTGTGTTTATAAGCCTCTGATTACTCTCTCTCCCTTCACATGAATAATATCTCCCCCTTTGACAAAGGGTGTCACTTTGAAGTCATATCGCTCATTCTTCCCTTGTGACAATCGCTTGCCTTGGAAACATGCCTCTATGCTCTCTCTCCAAGCATTTACCTTTGCATCTGATAAATATCTCCCCCTTTGTCATCAATGGAAAATGTATTTTTCCATCTAGGGATGCTCCCTCTAATAGAAATCTTCCTTAGGATACTCCCCCTGACTAAAATCTTCCTAAAAATGATCTTCCAACATCAACTGTCCTCTTTATGGTGCTTCCTCATGTAAATATAAGACATATAAGATAATAATTGAAAATCATTCATTTTGGAGTAGAAATTACTCTGCGTATCTAGCATTGATACTCAGAGGCTTTTCATGGAAGTGGTTTTGTAAATATCTATGCCACTAGTTCTTTTGTGCCCACATATTCAATTATGATGTTCTTATCTATAACCTATTCCCATAGAAAGTGATACTTTATTGGAATGTGCTTCATCTTGGAGTGCATCACCGAGTTCTTTGAGATATTAATGGCATTTGTATTATCACAATAAATTGGAATGGGATCATCATACTCAACCTGTATATATGTCAAAGTTTTTTTCATCCATAGAACCTATGTACAACATCTTGCTACTGCAATATACTCTACCTCGACTGTAGATAAGGATACTGATGATTTTTTATTGCTTAGCCATGATACTAAACACTCACCCAAGTAGAATGCTGCTCCACTAGTGCTTCATTGGTCATCAATGCAACCTGCCCAACCTGCATCTGTGTAGGCAATAATTGATATATCCTTTCCTTTTGGATACCATAATCCAAACTCTTTTGTTCCTTTCAGATATCTAAAAAATCCTCTTTACTGCTAATACATGTGATTCCTTTGGTGCTTCTTGAAATTGTGCCACATGTACAACTTCCTGAATTACATCTAGTCTAGATGTTGTCACATATAGTAAGCTACCAATCATTGACCTGTATTGTCTCCGGTCTGTAGACTTTGAATCATCATCTTTGCTCAAATTGCAACTTGTTTGCATAGGAGTGGTAATTAGTTTGCAATCTTCCAGCATGCTATGTATACAGGTTCCATTGTATTTCACTACTTGTTGTATCTCTTTCTTTGATCATCATTATATAGACATATATCCCAAATTGGTTTTCCATGGGGGGGTTTTATCCAGGGTCATGTTGACCAAAACTACCTATGTCAATTTTATGCATGTTTAGAAGTGTAGATCAGCATTTTAAAGTTCAATATCTAGAGGTAGTGTCCTTTCAACATGTGCGCCCTCCTCCAAGAAGAAATGATCACCATAAATAAACAGAGACTAAAGATGGATATCTCTCACCATGAAATCATGTGCCCTTCCTCTAGCCTCTTCATGCGTCAGACCTCATCTAAATCTGACAAGTCCTCCTCTCCCAATGAGAAACTGAAGGATCCAAGTGTGCCCTCCTCTCTCAGATGCGCCCCTCCTCCATGAAAATGCTCCTAACCAAGAAGATAATGCTACGACTCCATGGAAATACTCTCCATGGAAGCTCTAATAAAAAACAATCCCCTCCTCAAGCTCTCAAGGGTTTTTCTCAAACCCTCATGAAGTGCACCCTCCTTCTCCTTAAGATTTGCGCCCCTCTTCTCTTCTCCAAAACTCTCAAGTGAATAATGAGTCTCCAAAAATACCTTTACCCTCTCTTTAGCCTCTTTGAGCCAACCCTTAAAGATCAATGGCATAGATTAGATCTATCCAAGTCTAATCAATGGGTGAGATCTCATCCTAAAATCTCACTAAGGAAACCCACTTTCCTTCATTGCTTTATGTCTATTAATTCACCCACATTGTGAATTAATTGTCACTTTATGACTTAAGTGACATATTTCACTTTTGACGTAAAAATCCTAAGTTTAAGTGAAATTAGAATCATAAAGTAAAGTACAATGGTAATAGTCTCCCCCCTTTGTTCTTAGAGACTCATAAGCACATGGGAACCACTTTCCAAGGTACCCAAATCTCAAGACTCCCTCTTACCGAGGAATGTTCTCGTCACCACCAATATCATCCCTATAGTGGATATGGTTTCCTCCTAGCATATACTCGGTGAGTATGGTTGTACCCTGATCTTTGAAAGTGGACTCTGTCATAGATCTACTCAATCTGTATGATGTATAAATGGCACTGAATCTCCATATATCCAAGATCACCTAGAGCTTGGCATCACACTGAACATCTCCACCTTGGTCTCCCACCAAGGATTTCCTCCTACTCCTGGCCTCGCACCAAGAGTCTCTACTCTCAACATCTCACCAAGAGTCTTCCCCTCTTTGTCTCTCACCAAGAGTCATCAACTTGGCCTCTCGCCAAGTCACCTCCACTTGAAGTGGATCCAGAACCTAATCTACCCATCTCGGAAGCTATGTGAGGCTCAAGCCTCTATGGTGCCTTTATGCTCCTCCTCATCAACCTCTGATGCACTGAAGTTGTAGCACCAACTCTCTGTCTACTTGATTGCTCTGAAAATTTAGCTATATTGGGTGGACTAGTCACCCACTCTGAACATCTCCAGGGACACTGAGTCTAATCTCCCTCTGAATCACTGTTGTGTGTCAGTTGGTCCTCATCATCTTGGTCTCTCCAACTAATGTTGGAAGGTATAATAACAGATAAAGTAGTAATTAATGCACACTCTCTCGCAAAATTCTCCTCGAACTCTATCTCCTCTGTTGTCGTTGCTAACACATCCTTCTTCTTCTTCTTCTTGGGACATTGTCCTGCATAGTGACCCATCTCTCCACAAGAAAATCATCTCATTGTGCTCATGTATCTGCTCTTTCCACTGTAGATGCTTCTCTCTCCTCCCTGTGGTGGGGCCCCAAATTTGGGACCTTTCCGACCTCCACGGTCGATCTTCTTCTTGCCCTTTGTCCAAATAGCAAGGTTCTCATCACTAGAAACTGTCTGTTGTTGTTGTTGATTCTATCCAAAAGCCTTGATTGCAAGCCTATTCTCCTCCTGGATGAAGTCATCCCACATCCTCTCCCATGTAGGCATAACCTCCCTGGCAACAATTCCCCATACAAATGGACCCCACGGTCTGGTAAAGTTATTCATGGCTTTCCTCACCAAAGATTTAGGGTTCACAACCTCTTCAATGGCTTCCAACTCATCTCTAAGCTATGTGTATCTACCAAGGAATGAAGTAACTGTATGATCCTTGAGCATGTGAATGCCCCTGAGTCGGTCATGAAGAACCATATTTCAGTTCTCATTAGAGCTCTCATACAACTTGCACAAATATTCCCACATCTCGCATTCACAAGTCTTCCTAGTCAAGTGGGGAATAATGTGATCTCTCACAGCATCACATATGATCCTCTTTTCCTTAATGTTCTTCCTCCTGAATTCTGCTACCAATATGGGATTAGTGAAAGGAATGGGAGGAACAACTACCTCAACTATGTCCCATAGCTCGAGGTCCTCTAAGACAAATACCATCCTCACTTTCCAAGGCAACCAATTTCTAGCCCCGGCTAGCCTATCCTCCACACACATATGAGATACTGACATGTCTACCAACTGTGCTCACTCTGATGCTCCTAATGCAAAGGAATGTTGCCTCACTACTTTCAACATAGGTGTGAAAAGAGGCAAGCGAATCCATGACCTCACTCCTAATTAGTAGGTGTGAAAAGAGGTCCTCTCTATAGACTCACTCCTGTCCATGCAGGTGTGAAAAGAGGTTGTCCAAAAGTGTCAAAAATCAGCCCAACAAATCCGCCCACAACTATCCACAAACACTATAAACTAGCTGTCCAAAATCTGCCTTGAGTTATGCAACTGACAATGAAAGAGAGGTACCTTCAGATCTGAAGTTTACCCACTATTTTGGAATGTAAAATTTCTATCCAAAACAACCAACAAATATGATATAAAAACTTCTCCAATCTGCCCAAAAAATGCTCCAAAATCAACAAGTCTAAGCCACCTTTGGCTCTGATACCATGTAGAAATATCTGAGGTCCTATGAGGCTTCCACCTAAGGTCTCTCCTTGACCTTAGTATGGCTCTAAGTTTCAACTATATGACTGTCTTCTTTTGCTTTTTTATGATAGAAAACAATCATCCCACTTTCTACTCATTGTTTTACAGGTTAGGTGCTCTTTTAAGGTGCCCTTGCAAGTGTTTTCTTATCTCAATGTTAGCACATCCAATATAACTTAAAATACATAACACTACCTCTAGATATTGAACTTTAAAATGCTGATCTACACTTCTAAACATGCATAAAATTGACACAGGTATTTTTGGACAACATGACCCTCGATAAACCCCCCCCAGGGAAAACCAGTTTGGGATATATGTCTATATAATGATGATCATAGAAAGAGATACAACAAATAATGAAATACAATGGAAATTGTATACATAGCAAGCTCCTCACGAGTCTTTCCACAAGAACCAGAAAGAGAAGTGCCCAAACTGTGGTGCACCCTCTTCCTTTGTTTCCCTCTGCACTGAACTGAAGTGCCCCAGCTCGTCAGTAACCCAATGAAGAAATCCCTCCATAGGAATTTTCACTCATGTGTTGCCTCTCCACTGAAACCGTTAGAGCTCGAATCCTCCAAGCAGATCTGCTACTAGGTAGCTGCTAGTCCTCTCAACATGTGCGCCCTCCTCCAGGAATAAATGATCACCATAACTAAAAAGATACTAAAGTTGGATATCTCTCACCATGAAAGCATGTGCCCTCCCTCTATCCTCCTCATGCATCAGACCTCATCTGAATTTGACAAGTCCTCCTCTCCCAGTGAGCAACTGAAGGATCCAAGTGCACCCTCCTCTCTCAGATGCACCCATGCTCCATGAAAATACTCCTAAACAAGAAGAGAATGCTAAGACTCCATGGAAATACTCTCCCTGCAAGATCCAAGCCAACGCAATATCCTCCTCAAGCTCTCAAGGGTTTTTCTCAAACCCTCATGAAGTGCGCCCTCCTTATCCTCAAGATTTGCGCCCCTCTTCTCTTCTCCAAAACTCTCAAGTGAAGAATGAGTCTCTAAAAATACCTTTACCCTCTCTTTAGCCTCTTTGATCCAACCCTAAAATATCAATAGCCTAGATTATATCTAGCCAAATCTAATCAATGGGTGAGATATCATCCTAAAATATCACTAAGGAAACCCACTTTCCTTCATTGCTTTATGTCTATTAATTCACCCACATTGTGAATTAATTGTCAGTTTATGACTTAAGTGAAATATTTCACTTTTGACTTAAAAATCCTAAGTGAAAGTGAAATTAGAATCATAAAGTAAATTACAAGGGTAATAGTCTTCCCCCTTTGTGCTTAGAGACTCATAAGCACAAGGGGACCACTTTCCAGGTTACCCAAATCTCAATAGTATGTGCCAACTCATCAACTACTTGTCTCAACCATGTGCCCAAAATGCACGTCAACCAAAATCCCTCATCAATTTCATCATCCAAATATGATTTGTAACTTTGTAATAGACTTGGTGTATATGATCACATACATGCAAACATTCCTTAACTTTAACAACAAGAGACTAACATTTTCATCAAACTTTACTTTAGTCTCACATGGCTAATTTTGGATTAGTCAAAAACCCTAACTTCCAATAATGATAACTATCTACCTGTAATGAACAAAGATATGAAAATGGTACACAATGTTCTTTAGTGTTGTTTATGCAATTCCTCTAGATTTCACTACCTGGAACCTCTCAGAAAAAGAGTTATAGAAAAAATGGCACACCTTGTTGAATTCTAGCTTATTCTAGAGAGCGAACTTATAGAGAATGACCTACACGAAATATTTGTTATATGGATCTGAAAATTGTACAAAGAATACTACAAGCTCTACTCTAACCAATACTTTTTTTCTTACTGAATTTGGATCATTTACGAAGAAGTTATGGCGTTTTTACCTGAAACACCTGTTTTAGATTAGTTTCAAGACTAGACAAAAACCCTATTTTCCACGGCATGTAAATCCAAAAATTCAACGACCTAAAGGATGAAATTTGTATCATAGATACTTGGACATGTTTCCTCAATAGAATCTGAATTTCACGGTCTGAATTATTCTATAAAAATCGTTATTGTGAAAATGGTGAGATGACCTGTAAATAACATACCTTAGAAAGCATCATCAAAATAATTTATCCTCCCTTGAATTTTGTCCTTCTTTACTTCACCTTCCCTTTGAAATTTTTCTTAGATATCCTTTGGTCACCTCATTCACCTGTACATACTCAATAGCCTTGATTTTGATTAAAATGAGAGAGCCTTGCCTCTTATTTATGCTTTCATGTAGCTTCCTCAAGGGGTTACCTTTTAACCATCTTAGCCCACTTTCCTTATTTTAGGGTTAACCCACTTCTAACCATTTGTCACTTAGTAATTTATTTATTAAATTTATTATTTAAATAAAATAAAAAATTATTCACCTTGACTTATAGTACACTCATCACTTCACTTTATTATTTACCTACTAAAATCTCTTAAACCACTTTGACTACTTTGAACTTTTGGGGCTTCTATATGACTCATGAGGGTTCTCCAACTTCACGTCACCATAACTCTCTAACCATGAGGTGCTATGTGACGTTCCACATACCATTGGAAATGGAATGACATGTACAATCCACTAGAATAGTCTTTCCTACAAATATATCAAAAATCGTATCATTATCCATCAAACAAACTTGGGTCCATTACCCAAACCTGGGTTCTCCAACTTCTCCTGGCCATAACTCTCTAACTATGAGGATTTATGTGATGTTCCACATACTACCGAAAATGGAATGACATGTACTATCCATCTAGAATAGTACTACCTTAAAATATATTAAAACACATACTATTATACATGAAACAACCTTGGGCCCATTACCCAAACCTTTGTGCTATCGTAATTCGCTACCGAACTTTCTCCAAGGGTTGAGATCAATCACTAAGGGCTGAGATTAATCTACAATATCACTCTCCAATCTTTGAAATCAATGACAACCAACAATCCAAACCAATTTTCCATCAAACTAAGCCAATTGTCTGATTCATGTTGCATGGATTGCCACCTTTTTTGCCATGAACTTCGTGCACTTACCCATATCTACTCTATAACCCAATAGTTTATCCAAGAAATAACAAGGATCATGCTAGATTTTACTAATATTGAAATGATTCCACGAAGGCTCTTGTTCTTCATGTTAGCTATCTTATGCTTGTTCATAATACACAATTAATAAAAATAAAGTTTCAACACAAAATAAAAATCAAAATACCTTAGGATATGCATTATAAATTACTAATTCGTGTGATAAGAATTGATGAAAAAAATTTCCATACCAAAGTTTGTTATTTTATCTCCATGGAGTTTATTCATATTTATATAATCATATTTCCAGTCATGGAATATATTTTCTTGAGGAGATCACATGAGAAATGGAAGAAACATGGAGCGTAGTTCTTTTCAAATTTCTAT
>ML805678.1:87811-110709 GCA_009831015.1 Picea engelmannii
CCAAGTCCAAGGTTGTGGACACTAGTGTTTTCCACTATGGATTGATCAAGATGCTAGTTATGGGAGAGTTAAATAAAAGGAGCATTTCTTGGGATCAATTTATTGTCTCTTCCAATATGAAGCTAGATATAGCCTCTATCCCTTAATCCAGGATGCAGAGCCCTTTTCCATCTAGTAGTATTGCCCCAACAAGGAAAAGAAGGAAGAGAAAAAGCAAACCTACTACCCAAGAAAAAGAATCCCCTAAGGAAATTGAAGAAGAAGAGATAAAGTTTCATCACTCCCCACAAAAATAATTTTCACCTCCTCATGCACCTGAATTGGAATAAGTTACTTCATAAAAAAAAACCACAACCAAGAAGGAGAGGAAATTTCATTTCCCTTCACATGTTCCAGTAGCTAAGACCAAAGTCAGGAGGAATTTTACTAGATCATCATCCCACAAAGAAGTTGTTGAAGTAGGATTCATACCCAAGGTTTCAGTACCAAAGAAATTTAAAGGTAAATATGAAGCCATTGCAGAGTCTATTGAAGTTATAGCCAAAGCCTCTGTTCAACATAAAGATAAAGGTGAAGGTAAAGCCACTGAGAATCCTATTGAGGTTATAAAAATCAATACTCCCCCTGACAATCCCACTTTCAAAATATTGATTAGACAACTAAGGGATGCTAGAAAGGAAGTTTCCCATTTGAAGGGAAAAAGCTTGACTGATAGAAGATAGATGAAGGATCTCATGGACATGTACAATGAAACCCTTGATTTGGCAAGTTTTATATCAATAATATTCTTGCCTCTTCATAGACAACTTAAGACTATGTACAGGAAAAACAGAAGCATTCAATCCCAAGAAAGGAAGCTCAAGGAAGAATTGCAACCCTTCAAGAATGATTATCTCATAGGAACTTAAATGTTCTAGTACACGCTGCAATAGAAAGAGATGAACCTGTAGTAGAGAAGAGTACCCCTGCTAAAGAAAGAGATGTTTCCATGATAGAGTAAAATCATCTTGCAACAAGGAGGAGTGTTAGATCGATGAAATAGATGGAGGCTATGACAGATCCATTTTTTAGGGTGGTTTCTTTTGCAAGCTTCAAGTGTTCAGGAAGGTATAATATTTTCACCTATACAGGCATCTACAGGATCCTATTCCATCAGCTAAAATTTGTGTGTTTTTGAAAGAGTGGTTGCATCACACATAAAAACACATGGATTTTGTAGTTCCTAGCACTACGAAATCACCTACACAAACTGCTCTATGACTGTGCTACAAAGGGCGCTACAGAATCTGCAGAGCATCTTTTCAAAGGGCGCTACGGAATCTACAGATTATCTTTTCAAAGGAGAACTACAGAATCTACAAACCAATTTACAGGAAGGTGCTACGAAATCACCTAGCCAAGAATAGGAAGGACGCTACGGAATCTACAGAGCAGTTATAGGAAGGACGCTACAAAATCTATAGAGCATATTTTCAAAGGAGTGCTACGAAATTGGCTATCATATGCACTACCAAATGGCACTACGAATTGGCCATTACATTCAAAGGTTTGAATTCATGACTCCTCCTTGAATTTGATGATGTGGAGGGAACCAAAGATCAACAAGTGGTAGATGGGGATCAACATACGAGCTTGAAGGACACATGGAACTAGATAAATATGCACCCAACTGCAAGACATGTCATTCAATGCTTGTTAGAGTGGTTGCCAACATGGCTCCTTAATTTTATCATTTTGTTAGATATGTTGGTACATATGTTAGAATTGTAGTTTTTTGTGGAGGATCCTAGGATAGGAAGGCGAGCTCACACCATGTTGCCCATTGTTTTTTTTTACAAATACATCTAATGAAATATTTGATAGGTTCAAATGGTTGAGAAGAGCTCCCTTTTGTAATATTTTGACTACGCAAAGTTTTTCTCTAGTTATGTATGAGATCTGAGACATTTTCATTAATAGAAGTCAGTGTTCTTTCATCATCTTGTTGCCTCTTATTCTTAAATTCTCATCATTGGATGATCCATATGAGATGGTGTGGTTGTCTTATAATGGATGTTTGATTATAATGTTGTTATGAATGTTTTTCATTGTTTTAAACTTTAAGTTCAAGAAGTTCTTGCGACTGAGTTTTCTTCTCCAGGCTGCTTGAAGACTTGATGCTTATAGCAAACCTGTCCACCTTCCTCACTAATTCTTCCTCCTATTCACCTTTACCCTTAAACCATTGAATGAAGTTAACCAAAACCTCATTTTCATATGCATGCTAGCCCATATTTGTGTGTTAAATCAATTCATAGGTTGAGTTTTGTCCATTTGACCTTTAATCACTAATTCACATTCATAAACCTTTGATGGGAACTGGGCTTATCCTCTTGCAATATGAGGGTGATAGTTAGTGCTAACATTCTTAGCGATGTTTCTAAGGATGAATTGAAGACATTTCCCTAGGATTAAATGAAAAAGAAATAATGATTATGAAGGTGCATTAGAAATCGGTACATTAAAGATTCCATCTTGCACCTGGCGACTCCATTGTTTCAGTTGTGGCTCCCAAAGGCAGACACACAAGGTCTACTCCACATCTACCTATGGAAACACCTGAAGCTGACCCGGAAAATATTATCAAGAAAGGAAAGGATTCTCAAGAAGGATTTTAAGTTACTGCACTAGGTACTTCTGGTCATTTACATGATTCTACTTTTAAAACTCTAGTAGCCATAACTAATCCTCCTCTTTTACCTTTTGGTGAAGTTTCTAGAAGTTTGGATTTTGAAAATTTTACTATTGAATACTCTTCTTTTAGCCCCAAATTAAAAGAAGAAAATTTGGAAACCCTTGCTTCTCTTGATGTTGTAAGTAGGTTCATACTTGAGAGTCTTGAAGATTTTCCTACTTTGGGCCTTCCTTGTCCTCCTCCTATCAAATTTGTTGTGTCTAAAGAAGAAGAAACCTATTTTCCCTTGGACCCTATACCATTTTCCTCCAAGACTCAAACTCTTCCTCTGAAAATTGAAACCTCTCCATCCAATCTTCCTCTTTCTCCAAAAATCCAAGTTGCATTTGTAGTTGTCAAAACTCCATATCCCCCTTGTTCCCCTATAGTTTACAACCCAATGGTAGGTGCTAATCTTCCTAGAAATAGTATAGATGCCATAGTGGCTGATATTTATGCCCCTCTTATTTTACCTCGGCCTA
Organism: Picea engelmannii; assembly: GCA_009831015.1. Taxonomy (NCBI): domain Eukaryota; kingdom Viridiplantae; phylum Streptophyta; class Pinopsida; order Pinales; family Pinaceae; genus Picea; species Picea engelmannii. The sequence continues at coordinate 91,007 of ML805678.1, forward strand.
TGAATGCTCTCCCAGTTGGAGACTACCTTAATTACATGCCCAAGTTCACAGAGGAGGAAGACATAGCTACAAAAGAACACCTTGCATCTTTTGATAGTTATGCAGATATCTTAACACTGAGAATGAAGATGTATGGATAAGGGTATTTGTATGGATCCTTGATGGTGAGGCTAGAAAATGGTTTAGGGGTTTGACTCCTAGATCTATTGTTGGGATTGAAGCTTTGGATGATGATTTCTTAAGGCATTGGGGGGATAAAAAGGATTTCCTTTATTATATTAAAGAATTTGGATAACTTAAGAGGAAAGAGGGGGAATTTGTTTCAGACTTCTCAAAAAGATTTAATAAAATTTACAACAATATTCCCATTGAAATAAATCCCACACAAACCTCTTCCAACATTACCTATGCCAGTGCTTTTGACCTTGATTTTTGCCTCTTGTTGAGAGAAAGAAGATCTACCTCTTTAGCTCATATGCAAGATGCATCCTTATAAGTAGAATCTAATATATTGGAAGTTGATAAACATAGGGGGGAATTTGATAGAGATAGAAGGAAAGGTAGGGTTGAAGATTCAACCTCAAAATCCCATGTTGTCCACCCTCAAGTTGATGAACTTACAAAATTGGTAAAATCATTTTCTGCTGAAATGGATAAGTTGAAACTTGAAGGAAAACAAAGTTATAGGAATACACAGAATGTTGATAATAGAGGAAACTTCAGAAAACCAAATAATGCCCCTCAGGTCCTCCAAAGAGATCAAAGAAATGTTGAGATTATGTACCTTGGGAGGTTTTCCCCATGTGTTTGTACTCTCCTAAACACATGTGGGAAGTACTATGTACTTTGTGCCTTTTACGTTATGTTTAATTTCACTTTGACTTAGGATATTTAAGTCAAAAGTGAAATTTTGTCATTTATGCCTAAAATGACTATTAATTCACTTTGTGGGTGAATTAGAGACACAAAGTGAACTTAGGGAACTTAACCCAAAGTGGGATTTTAAGTGAGATTCTTTTGGAAAGATCTCAACCTTTGATTAGATGGGAAATGGGATGATCTCATACATCCATGTCTTAGGTATCCTTATGGAGATTCAAGAGGGGCACAAAGGGAAAAGGAGAGCTCATTCAGTCATTTTATCACTTGGAAAGTTTGAGAGAGAGCTTGGATATGAGGTTTGAAGCACTAGGTGACGATAGCTTGGGTGCATGCTTTCATGGAGAGAGGCATCAGGCTTGGAGCCTTGTTTATTCGTTGAGGAGATTCCAGTGTTGAGGAGGGTGCATCAGCAGTGGGGAGGACTTACACCTATCATATTACAGTGGGATCAGTTTTAGAGGGAGGCCACACACCAGTAATAGAGTTTTGTGGAGGGGTTTTCCATTCAGAGCTCATAGTTTGAATTTGCTGCAGATTCAATGGATTTGGGAGAATTTATGAGGGGTGCACCTTCCTAGGGAACACCTCCTACATTTGGACTTATGTTTCATCTTGGATCAAGATGTTATTTTATTAGGTTCATATATATTTTCTACTTGTTGTATTCCACCATCTATTCTCCTCATATATAGACATATATTCCAAATTGGTTTTCCCTTGGGGGGGGGGGGGTTATCCAGGGTCATGTTGACCAAAAATACATGTGTACATTTTCATGTGTGTTAGTGTTTTAGATCTTCTTTATTTTCATATGTAAATATCTCTAGGTGTGTTACATTTATTTTGGTATGTATGTGATAACCCTTGGTGACTAAAAATACATGCTAGAACACCTAAATTGCAAATGTAACCATAACAAATCAACAAGAAGTTCCTAAACTATTGTTTGTCCTAAAACAACAGAAAAACCTTGTCAAGACAGTTGAAACTTAGAGCCAACATAAGGTCAAATACAGACCCACTTGGTAGCTTGATAGGACCTATAAAATCTTCAAGAAATAGGGATAGGGATGATCAAAAAGTCCAAGCCCCTCTCCAAAACAACCTTGTTGTTGATGAAGAAGGAGAGGATGAAGAAAATGATCTTGAAATCCATTGTCTTGGTGGCACCTCTTCATCTCCTCATTTGACCCAATCTTCATATGAAGAGTGTCTCATGGATAGTCAGTTAAATGAATTGAGTAAAGGGGAAAAAACAAATGACAATCCTAGTAAATACAACCTAAGGTCCAAAAAGAACGAGGGAAAAACTGACACTTATGATCATCCCACTAAAAAATTATGCTAACGCTATGGAAGCTAGGAGTAAAGGAAAATATGCACAAAACCCTCCAACATTGTTTAAGAGTCCTTCCCCATAAATTAAAGATATTTTGAAATCTCCATCCACCTTTAGCTTTGAAAGTGAGATTGAAGAACTCAAAATCCATGTACCTTTTTTGGAGCTAATAAAGAATGAGGAATTCAAAATATATCTTTCTAAAATGATGCATCCCATGCCTTCCTCTAATTCCACAGATTCAGTCAACCTTCAATATGAAAAACCAACAGTCATCCTGGGACCTTTAGTAGAGGATAGAGATGACTCATCCCCCCATTTCTACACATCACTAAACATTCATGATAAATTATTACACAATTTCCTGATGGACTCAGGGGCATCACATAACCTCATGCCTAAAATTGTCATGGATGAGATTGGGTTGGAAATTAAAAAGACCTACCATGATCTATACTCTTTTGATTTCATGAAGGTGAAGTGTCTTGGGGTTATTAAAGACCCGTTCGTTACCATGTTCCAATTGCCAATGAAAAGTGTGGTTATGGATATTGTGGTGGCTAATATCCCCTCTAAGTTTGGGATTCTCTTGTCAAGGTCTTGGATCAAAACACTAGGGGGGACTTTAAAAATGGAGCTTTCATATGCTACCATTCCTATGTTTGGGGGAGAACATAGAAGGCTTTATAGGGAATCACAATTAGCCTGCATCATTAGTGATGAAGCAAATCCTACCAACCAACCTATTTTTTCACTTGATATTGATTTAGGATCCATTATATTACAATTCACTGATGCTCTTGAAACAACTATTGAAATTAGAAAATAGTCCATCACCTCTTGTGAAGATCCTCCTCCTAATACCTTTGTTTGGAATATGTTTTTTGATGGGTCTTCTTCTAAGGAAGGTGTTGGTGTTGGGGTAGTCTTTATTTATCCTACCCAAGAGATCATATCTATGTTCTACAATCTTGAATTTGAAACTACAAACAATGTGGCAGAATATGAGGCTCTTGTTTTGGGTTTGAGGGCTACTAAAGACATGAGGATTGAAGAGCTCGTAGTGTTTGGAGATTTTGAGTTAATTGTTCATCAAGTCAAAAATATGTATCAAGATAAGCACCCCAGGTTAAGGACTTACAAAAATGAAGTTTGGGATCTTTTTGATAGTTTCTTCTTATCTTTTAATATATCATTTGTTCCAAGAGAGGACAACATTATGGAAGATTCTTTGGTTGTTTCATTAAGTAATTTCGGATTTCCTTTTCCCCCTAAAATCAATTATGATGTGGAAGTGAAGTATATACCCTCTATACATGACAATGTCAAACATTGGAAGGTTTTTGAGGATGATATTGAGATAAAAATATTTCTTGAGACCGTGGATGAGTTTTCTTCCTTACATATTGATCAAGATCATGATACTAAAAAAATACCTCATGCTGATATTTTCCTAAATAAAATTGTTGACCATCATATTGTTCAGTTGCCCAGTAACCATATTCCAAAAGGACTAGTTCCCTAGGAGAGATTGTTTGATAGAAATGATGTTGTTGTAAATGTTAAAGGTTCAACTGAAAAAGATGATGTGGTTGAATGCAATTTAGGTACAAAGGAGGATCCAAAGTATGTTAAGTTGTCTAGCAGCTTGTCAAAGGAACAAAGGGATGAGTATGTTAACCTTTTAAAGGAGTTTGTTGATGTGTTTTCCTGGAAATATGAATATTTAAGAATAGATGACACAAACATCATTGAACATAAGATCTCTTTGAAAGAGGAGATCGCCCCTTTTAGGCAGAATCTCAGACAGATAAATCCCATGTTGTTGCCTATTATGGAAAAATAAGTGAATAAGTTGTTCCATGCCAGAATCATCATTCCTTTCAGGTACTCTGAATGGGTGGCTAACTTGGTCCCTGTGAGGAAGAAAAATGAGGAAATTAGACTATGTGTTGATTTCAGGAATTTGAATAGACGCTCCAAGAAATATAATTACCCCTTTCCAAAGAGTCACTAGTTCATCTAGGATGTCTATGATTGTTGGATTTTCTAGGTACAATCATATCTTTGTCTTGCCTGAATATAGAGAGAAGACAACCTTTAATACTCATTGGGGCACATTCATGTATGCTAAAATTCTCTTTGGATTGATGAATGCAGGAGTGACCTTTCAGCAAGCAATGAACATTTCCTTCATTGGGGAGAAGAACAAGTTTGTAGTCATGTATCTAGATGATATTACAGTATTCTCAAAATATGATAAAGAACATTATCATCATTTGAAAAAGGTATTCCTGAAGTGCAGAAATTTTGGTCTCTCTCTCAATCCTAAGAAGTCTTTGTTTTCTATGAAGAAAGGTAAATTATTGAGACACATTGATTAAGCATAAGGGGTAAGAATTGATCCAATTAGAGTAGAGGCCATTCAGACCTTATCTTTTCCTAGATCCAAGAAAGAAGTTCTGTCTTTCTTGGGAAAAATCATTTTTCTAAGAAGGTTCATCTATAACTTTGTTGAATTAGTGAAGTATATTACAACCATGCTGAGGAAAGGAAATGAGGTGAAATGGACTATTGATCGGATCAAAAAGGCCTTGAATGAAGCACTTGTGCTCATCATCCCTGACTATTCCAAGGATTTTTTGATATTTTTCTTTGCCTCATTTGACACATTGGTTGTTGTTTTTCTATAGAAAAACACAGAGGAGTTAGAACAGCCTATTTTCTTTTTCAGAAGAGCATTGAGGGATGCAAAAATGAGATATGATATCATGGAAAAGTAGTCTTATGCTTTGGTTAAATCCCTCAAGGATTTCATAGTACATGTTCTGCATTCAAATATTGTTGCATATGTCCCTTCAACCTCATTGAAAGAGATACTTATCCAACCCAACATAGATGGGAATAGGAGCAAATGGATTGTGAAAATTCTAGAATTTGACCTTGAAATGAAGCCCACTAAATTACTGAAAGGAAAAGGTTTAGCCAGGTTGTTGAATGAATCAAATTTCAAATTTTTAGGGGTTAATTTCATGAACATAAACTAAGAAAATCAGCAAGTTGATTTTGCTAATGAAATCTCTCATATCAGCCCAAAGTTGGCAGAATACACTTGGTATAAAGATATCATATATTTTTTGCAGAAGTTGCAACCTCCCGATGGTTTGAAAAAGAACAAGGTGAGATCTTTGAATCTTAAAGCAATCAGATATTGTCTCATTGATCATGTCTTGTATTGGAAATATCCTCTAGGATTTCTTTTCTGATGTTTAGATCCAAAGGAGGCCCAAAAGGCCATGTCTAATTTTCATGAAAACTTATGTGGGGGCCATCATTTTTGGATAACCATAGCCTATAAGATCCTCAGAGATGGGTATTTCTAGCCTAGCCCTTTTACTGATGTTTGTGCAAATATTAGAGCTTGTGTCAAATGCCAAATTGTTTTTGGAAATCAACAACTTAAATCTTTTCCTTTTAAGCCTGTGGTGGTTTATGGACCTTTTCAACAATGGGGTCTTAACTTTATTAGGGAAATCCATCCAGCTTCAAGTGGTCAAAATAGGAGGATTTTGACTGCCACTTATTACTTCACCAAGTGGATAGAAGCTATTCCTACAAGGAATGCCTCCCACAAGGTAATCATTAGTTTTCTTGAGGATATTATGTCAAGATTTGGTTGTCCAAGCATGATTGTTATTGACAATGTTGCCTCCTTCAAAGATGAACCATTGATCAAGTTCCATGAATAGTATGGGATTACATTAGACCATTCTACTCCTTGTTACCCCCAAGGAAATGGTTTGGCAGAGTCCTCTAACAAGAGCCTCATAAAGATCATCAAGAAATTGTTAGAAGACAACAAGAAAGCATGGGACTAAAAGATGAAATTTGCATTGTGGGATGATAGAGTTACAACAAAGAGGTCACTTGGTGTTTCCCCTTTTCATATTGTATATGGATTTGAGGACATCTTTCCTACTCATCTTCCCTTGCCTGTGGAAAAATTCCTCCAGGACTACCAAGGAGAACCTGATGATATGGTTAGGAGGATACAATAGCTAGTAGAAATATAATAGACTAGGGAAAAACTACTTGACAAAGCATAGGACCATCAACCAAAGATAAAGAAATCATTTGACAAGAAGGTAAGCAAAGAATATTTCCATCTGGGAGATCTAGTGCTCAAGTGGGATGTGTTAGCGCTCTGTAATTTTCCCAAGGCTGCAAGGCAATCGCAGAGGCAACATCAAAACCGCTTCGAGTCTTGGATTTAGCCCTCCAAGACTCAGAGAGGGATCTCTCTATCTGATATAGCTTTGTTTTAATAGGAATTAGGCTAGTTATGCAAGTGTGGGGTTGGGGTTCTTAAATGGTTGTTTGGAACAGCAAGGAGGGCCATTGGGCAAATGGGGTCTGTATTGAAATAAATACGAAATACAACCAGAAATGAGAAAAGAAGACTTCCATAGGGCGAGATAATATACTCACTGGATCTTTTAGTAGCTTAAATGATGGAAAAAAGAAAAGATGAGAAAGATAACTTCAACTAAAAAGCAGTTAAGAATTTCTTAATCGAAGACATCAGAAGATAAACATTAAAATCTTTAGAATCGGAAACAGGGTATCAAAGATAAATCCTACAACTTTACGTTACTCTTAAAGATTAGTTCTAGAAAACAAAATGATCACAAAGCAAGAAAAACATTAAAATTAGAGAATAAACATCACCAATGAATACCCGCAAGAATCCTGTGAACAACATGTTCATTTCTGATAGATCATTTGAAGTTACAGGAAAAATTCTCTGCTAAACACAACCCACAGTGCCAGCCAGGAACCTCACAGGTCGAACCCTTTTACATTAAAATCATCTGAATAAATAGGATAGATCATACCAATAAGTTTTGGAAGTCATTTTAACTGCCTCAGCCAAAAATAGCCACCACTCCCACAAAAATTGGAGCTTTCTGCCGTGAAAGACGGACCAGTTTTCTGCAAAAAAGGGGTCCGAACAGACATGTTTTTCTCTTGAATGATGACACCTGGGAGAAAATTGAAGGATGTTATTGTGGATGGGCATGTGTTGGACAAAAACCTCCTTCAGTTTCACCAAATTCATCTTCAGCTGGCCATAAAAGCTCCTACAAGATCGGGACTGCAGCGGAAAATTGAGAATCTGAAAAAATGGGCCTCGAAGATGTCTTCGATTCTCCCTTCTCGTAGCTTTTTTGAAAAAACTGAGAGAGGTTTTTGTTCTTCAGCTCGTAATGAGAAAAAAATTCTCTCAGATTTTTAAAATCCATCTTCTTTTTCCCAAAAATCGATATGAAAGAGGACGTGGTAAAACAAGCAAAAATTAGGCAAAAATGGGAAAAGTGGTTTTTTTGGTGAAAAGCGGTATTCCAGACCCCCCCTCTCGTTAAATTCCGGATGGTGAGGGGGGGTCTGGAATTTTTATGGGCTGTGGATTTGATTCATTTGGATGCAATGCATGGGAAAGTGTGTGGATTTTAATGGGGATTCCATACCCCCCCCCTCTCGTTAAAGTCCGGAAGGTGAGGGGGGGTCCGGAAAATTTATGGTGCATTGATTTAAATGCTTGATATGGATGGAGGGGCGTGAGGAATGGAATATGAGCAGGAGTTTTGGGTGGTAAAGGTGAGTGGAGGGTGACGTGAGGGATGGTAGGTGTGAGGTATGAGAGGTGGGGGGTAGACTTAGGATAGGATGCTTTTTTTTTAGTTTTTTAAATTTAGTTTTTTGTTTTTGTTATTTTTTATTATACGTTGTGTTATGTGTTGTTTTTTGATATGTTTTTTGTATTTTGTGTTATATTGTTTTATAATGTTTTGTATTTTTATCATTTTTGTTTTATTTCTAATTTGTTTATATTTTATTATGTTTGTTTACTGTTTTAATATAATTGTTTATTATATTATATGTTTTGTTTTTTGTTTAATTAATTTATGTTTTTGTATTTTATATTTTAATTCTTATATTTGTTTTATTATTATTTAATGTTTTAATAATCCAAAAACTAAAATACTTATTAAACTAATTAATTAATTAATCATTAATTAATCTAACTTATTAAACTAAATATATTAAATTTTATTGATAGCATTATTAACTTAAATTTTTTATCCCAAGTTTGTTTATTTAAGGATGGGTGAGATTGGTGAAGGGGTGTAGTCGACTGGACACAGGACAAGGGGGTGAGGGCGCAACGTGGATGAAGGATGCAACAGGGTGATGGGGGATTGAGCGGACAGAATGGAGGGAAGAAAAACAGGATCAACCAAGCCAGACTTCATCATCACGAGAAAACCGCCAAATCAACAGTCGAAGAATCAAGTTGCCCATAATTATAGGACCCCAACATAGGCTCCACCTGGGGATGGCAGCTTCTTTCAGGAGGTGTCAAGAACCATAGACCTGTGAATCATGCAGACCGATGCTTTATCCATTAGGCTGGTCCCAAAACCTTATTCTGTAACCTGTACCTGTTTTGATCTTGCAACTGAAAACAAATTCAAATGAACACTACTGAAAAAGAGATGCTCAAAATGCTGAGCTTATTTACATTCTCCTACCTACCCTATGTTACTGCTCATTTTGTTAAATCAAATAATACAAAAATGCCAATGAATCCAATCAAGTAGCTTCTGAGACCAGTTAATTGTTTGACTTCTTGTTAGCACAATGAAAAGTGTAGCTTGACCTTTTGCCCATCGACTCAAAACTGCAAAGTGAAAAAACCACTGCCCAAAACATGATTGATCTTTATCATAGAGACCTCGACAATCTTGAAAAACAAAAGTAATGTAAGAGAAATATTTAGGCTCTACAGTGAGAAAATTCTCCATATAGGTAGCCACAGGATCAAGGTAGAAATGACATGTTCCTTGATTCTTGGATGGCAGCTCTGGCACTGCATCTATGTTATCTTCATCCTCGTACATTTCCTGACAAGGCTGCAACTGCTCTGATGGGATTTGTAATGTAACTTCTACTGAACACACCCCTGTAGCTGACTATCCTAACATATCCATATCGTAGCAGCATTTTATCCCATAACTGGATGATGGGGGATGATTTTGACCCCACAGGCCATCCAACTGATCAACTATTGGATCATGAAAAGACTGACAAGACTGCTACATTGATTCAAATGATATTTCCTGACCTTTGATGTATTTATCCTTCAACACTTGTCCAAGAGTCTCCTTCAAAATTTGAAATGAATTAAAGCACAATGGTATAGAGTTATTTTGGATTAACTCAAAATTTGCCTCAGGCTTTAATCTTTCATCTGAAATTTGAAAATCAAAGTAGGGCAAGTGCTGCGATTCTGGGTTTAGGACAGCCTCCATATCCTTAATGGCATCATCAATTGATTGATCAGAGGAATTTCTGTCTTCACTATTTACAATTGACCTAGAGTTTCTTTTCAGAAATTGAAAAGATGAGAAACATAAGGGCAAAGTGTCTTCATTTACTCTAAGATTTTCTGTCTCTTCCTCATCGCTGTCATGACTATTGTGAGAGGGTTGATTGTCACATCTGAACTGTAAATGATCTCCTTCCTTCCAATGACATGCTGTTGGTTTCTTTGAACATACAACCTCCATTTCAGCTTCATGATCATCATCATACTGGTCACACTTGGGTAAACCATCCATGGGTGAAATTCCATTGAACATGCATATCATGTCAGCTGGTTGTTCCTCTACAAGTTGAGATGGAGCCTCATCTTTGACTGTGTTGTGAATTGAATACATAAACGAATCATTATTCAATCCATGGTACCCAGGATGAGTAGAAAAATGTTTGGGAACTATGACCGTGTCTTTCTCTAAAATTAATGGAAAATGATGTCTTTGGACAGCAAGCTCCTCTTTTATGTTAATCTTCTGCATCAGCTTTTCCAAGGCACTGGCCAAAATCTGCAGTTTAGCTTCTGATGATTTCAGCTGCTCCATTTCTTTATCCTTTAACTTAGACCTCTTGATCAGCAAGTTGGTCTCCACATCAACTGCAATTCTCTGCATTTCTTCGAGGCTTGCAGTGTTCCTTTCTCTTAATTGGAATGCCATCTCAGGATCGAAGGCATCTGGGAAATGCAGTTTGGCTAAATCAGGAGGTGGCCTTACATCCACAGGTATTGAATGATACACCTCATTGAACCTTGCTGAAAACTGTTGTACTGTTTCCCCGGGTTTTCTTTTCAAGTGGTCATACTCTTCTAGGAGGAGGAAAAAATTTCCCATGACCACCCACCTATCCAAGAAAACTTGCATGAACTGCTGAAAATTTTTTATGCTTGCGGCTGGAAGGTTCCTAAACCAATCTTTAACTTTACCTCCCAGAGACAGGGAAAACATTCTGATGCATACATCATCTTCTTCTACCTCAAAGAGGTCAAGAAAATCCTCAAGACTTTGGATATGTTTTTCAGTAGTAATATTGGCATTCTCTCCATCAAACCTGGGCAGATTATTGATGTAATTGACAGGGAGGTCATGGAGAATATGAGGCAAATCTAGAGGCTTGTATCGTTTTGGGACTTTTGCAAGCACAGGAGATGAAGAAAGAGTCTTACAACCATCCAGAGGTTTAGCAAGAGTAAGAGACAAAGCAGGAGGCTTATGTCTCACTAGGGTTTCTACAGGTGCATCTGGGATGTGCACGGGTGTATGAGTACGTTCATAATCTACAATTGGAGATATGATCTCTTGAGACTCATCATTTGACTGATGGTCAGAGTAATCGTCAACAATATACTTTTGATCAGGCTTAGAAAAAGACAATACATAATTGCAGATAAAACCAAAGATGTCTTGAATGCAATTTGAGCTTGAGTACCTGGTATTTCTAGGCTGATTGGCCATTCTTCAGGTTCTTCCTCCAGTGGAGTATTCGAGTTGGCACTGTCTGGAGCTGATTGAAGTCCCCAGGTGAATGATCTCAGCCTTCTTGTGTCTGGTCACTATCCACCATCAGTGATCAGAGCTGGAGCTTGAAGTGTACTACTGGGAAGATTTCCCAGTGGAGTCGCCATCTATCCTATTTATTCATAGGATTGTAATGTAAAAGGGTTTGACCTGTGAGGTTCCTAGCTGGCACTGTGGGCTGTGTTTAGCAGAGAATTTTTCCTGTAACTTCAAATGATCTATCAGAAATGAACATGCTGTTCACAAGATTCTTGTGTGTATTCATTGGTGATGTTTATTCTCTAAGTTGAACGTTTTTCTTGCTTTGTGATCATTTTGTTTTCTGGAACTAATCTTTAAGAGTAACGTAAATTTGCAGGATTTATCTTTGATACCCTGTTTCTGATTCTAAAGATTTTAATGTTTATCTTCTGATGTCTTCGATTAAGAAATTCTTAACTGCTTTTTAGTTGAAGTTATCTTTCTCATCTTTTCTTCTGTCCATCATTTAAGCTACTAAAAGATCCAGTGAGTATATTATCTCACCCTGTGGAAGTCTTCTTTTCTCGTTTCTAGTTGTATTTCATATTTATTTCAATACAGACCCCATTTGCCCAATGGCCCTCCTTGTTGTTCCAAACAACCATTTAAAAACCCCAACCCATGTTCTTCATAACTAGCCTGATACCTATTAAAACAAAGTTATATCAGACAGAGAGATCCCTCTCTGAGTCTTGGAGGGCTAGATCCAAGACTCGAAGCGGTTTTGATGTTGCCTCTGTGATTGCCTTACAGTCTTGGGAAAATTACAGAGTGCTAACATGATGCACCCAAGCAAGACAAAGGAAAACATGGTAAATTCGAAGCCTTTTGGATTGGTCCTTTCAAGTTTTCTAAGGTATTTTCAAATAAAACTTATAAATTGCATAACTTGGAGTATTTCGAAGTTTCTGGTGGCCCTGTTAATGGGAACTTTCTGAAAAAATGTTTTTCTTAAGCCATGATTGGCTTTCCATTCATTGTAAATGTTACTTTTCTTTTTATTTTTGTTTGAATAAGTGATCCCATAGCCCTAGGATAAGACATTGAAGTTGCTTGTTCTTGGTAGCTCATAGGGATCATGCCATCACCTATGGAGCCAATGTTATCACATGAAGTTGTCATGGGTCATTTTCCCTTTGTGATTTTCTTAGGTTAGTCTAAAAAAATAAAAGTTTGGGTTTTGGTTTCACATTTTTGGCCTACACCTATGTTTCATAGCCTAGTTCATTTTGTGGTTTATTTCTTGACTCATCACTTGACTTGACATTAAGAACTATTAACCCCATGAATACAACAACCTGAAAAGTCACTTCATCCACTGATCAGAATCTGGACTAGGGGTCAAATTTTAGCTCAAAAATCAACATTCTCAGAATTGCCTCAAAACGAACGAGAGCGTAGCCCTCATCATCATGAACCCAATGCAACTCATTTCGTCTCAAATGGACACCGGGAGCGAGAGATATCGCGATCTGTTCGAATCGCCAAACAGGAAAAAAAAATGGGATGCTGACTGGGCAGTCCATACAGTACGTACGGATGCTGACATGGCATGATGATACAATGATGTGGTAGAGTTGACTTGGCACCTGCTGACATGGTGGTTTGTGATTAGCTGGCAGTTGACCAAATGTTGTTTCGACACGTGGCATTTATTGGGCAATGGTATGGTGCCACGTGGCCTAGTCATGGGCTTCCACGTGGCACCCGTTTATTGGCTATTGGTCGATTGATTGGTTTATTAAAAGTTTATGGGTCCGTGGGGGTCGAACCCCAGACCTTTCCACCGTGCAACGATTTAACATAATCCACCCGACCACTATACCACGTGTTGGCTCTTGTAATGTATACGAGTTTTAAAATATTTGAATTTACATTGTGTAAAATTTGGTGGGGGGTCGGGCCGGGGCTTAGCCCCGACCCGCGGTCATATAGTTATTGCATGTGGCCATAGCATATCGCACGGGAGTTATGTTTTGGTAAATGGTGCGCGTGGGGGTTTTAAAATGTTAGCCCACAGTTTTTTGTTTTCCAAACAGGACCACTTGCTACACGTAGAGAGTGGAGTTATGGCGCATTTTGGATGGTTGACCACACGGTGCTATGCGTTGTATACATATGACCATTATATATGTTGTGTGCGCGCGTATTTTGTTGGAGTGTAGCCCATGGTTTCGGGTGTCACAACATGTGACCATTATTTTAAATGCACGTGGGGATTTTGAAATGGATTTTAGTTTTGGTTCAAATGAGCCTAGCCACTTGTCACATGCCTGTTCAACAGTAGCAACGGGTGCCTATTTTAGCGTTGGGACGTGGCCACATGGCCCCCATGCGCCCAACACCTCCGTTCTTGGGGGCTCTAATTCCGCTAACGGTGCGACATTTTGGCACCAATTTTGGAATGCGCATGGGTGTTGGGACTAGGCACAGAAAACGTGCAGAAGCCAGGTTACTCACACACAGGTGCGAAATGACGAACCAGAGACAACAAGCTTGAAGGAGAAAAATAGCAGGAGGCCTAACTTCTTCATTTTTTGGCCAAATGAAGTGTTGTAAAAGCGTAGCTAGGGGTTTTTGGATGTTCTGAGTCCATTGGTGCTGTTTTCACAGGCATCTGAAGACTTCTTTTGCAAGTTTTTCACCATTGAAGTTTGAGGAAGCTCCAGGGAGCTTGAAGCCCTCATTGTTTGAGGCCATGCTCAGATGAGCCCTAGTCTATTTTCTATGACTGAATAGTCATTTTTGACTAATTATTATGCTCTGAACACATTGGGATAGGTTTCACATCCATTGGAGGACATTTACAGGTGTTTTTTCCACAAAGAAGCTCAGGGAAGCTTGGAGGCCACATGTAGAAGAGGTCATGACTGGATGAGACAAGATCCATTTTCAGAGTTCTAATAGTCATTTTTGGGGTTTTTATGTATTCTGAACCCAATGGTACAGTTTGTAAATCCATTGGATTTGAGCAACAGCTTGTAATAGAACATTTGACAAACTAATCCCAAAGAGCCAAGTCCATTGAAGGAGGCTCAAGGAGATGTAGCCGAGAGAGGGGTGAACTCCTTTATCATCTTGGTATTGTTGTGAGTTTGATGTGTTATTTGCTACAAGTTATGTTGTTGTGTATTTGTTTATAGCACATATTTAACCTTTTAAAAGAACATTTCCTCACACATGAACATTCAAAAGAAGAAGCATGAACTTAACACATAAACCATCTTGCATATTTTAACACATGAAGCAAGGTCCTGTAAGGTTTATTTTATTGAAGTAGCGGGTGCTTGCATAGCATAACAAGTCAGCCTTCTATTTTCAGATCAGATGGTATCAGAGCATAGTTTGTTTTGCTCATGTATTTGCCAATGATAGCTTGAGATTTAGCTGTTGGTATTTGTGCAAGTTTTTTGTTGAAGTTTGATCTTGCAAGGATGGAGGAAGCTTCAAACATGGATAGTTCTCCTACATCTTCCAAATCTAAGTTCTTTGACAAAGAGATGTTTAAGGCATTGCTAACCATGAAAGATATGGTACAAGAGTTGTGGAAAGATAGAGAAGAGAGCATTGTCCTTCAAGAGCAGTTGATGGCCATGAAGGAGGAGAAAGACCAACTTCTTGAAAAGTTGCAGGAGATGGAGACTCAACTCCATGAGGCAAAGGAAACCCTTACCAAGTACATGCATCAACATGAGGTATGTAATGTTAGTTTATCTTCAAATTCCTCTCAAGAAGAATGCTTTGGTGTTTATTGGCTTGTAAGTCAATTTTCAGTACATCGTGATAGAGGAAAACACCATGTGCTCTGATGAAGCACAAGATGCGATAGTTTGTTTGAAGAGAAAAAAGATTTTGTTGGCATCATTTTTAGTCTTGTGTCAATTTTCTTTCAAGATTGATGGTTTTCTTGGCTTGTGACAAGATGTCGCAGGAAAGTTTTTGCAGCCATTGGAGAACAGATTGTGTTGACGTCAAAGAGTTTGAAAGAGGGACTTGATTCTTAGTGGGAAGGTTGGCAATCTTCCAAGCACAGAGAGAACAATGAGTCAACAGCAGCCAGAGAATAATGGTTGAGGAACATAGTCAGTTGCAGTGCAAGGCATGTCAAAGTATCCAGGTGATTGTTGAAAAGACTTTTCAGGTAGAATTAGTTGATAGAACTTGAAAGGAGGAGAGTATTGAAGCTCAGATAGATAATCATAAACTTTTGTGGGTCCAAAAGCCTTTCAGTGGGGAGGTGTGATCAGAATCTGGACCAGGGGTCAAATTTTAGCTCAAAAATTAACATTCTCGGAATTGCCTCAAAACAAACGAGAGCATAGCCCTCATCATCACAAACCCAACGCAACTCGTTTCATCTCAAACAGACATCGGGAGCAAGAGATATTGCGATCTGTTCGAATCGCCAAACAGGAAAAAAAAATGGGATGCTGATTGGGCAGTCCATACAGTCCGTATGGATGCTGACGTGGCATGATGGTATGATGATGTGGCAGAGCTGACTTGGCACCTGCTGATGTGGTGGTTTGTGATTAGCTGGCAGTTGATCGAATGTTGTTTCGACATGTGGCATTTATTGGGCAATGGTATGGTGCCACATGGCCCAGTCATGGGCTACCACGTGGCACTCGTTTATTGGCTATTGGTCGATTGATTGGTTTATTAAAAGTTTATGGGTCTATGGGGGTCGAACCCCAGACCTTTCCACCATGCAATGACTTAACATAATCCACTCGACCACTATGCCACGCATTGGCTCTTGTAATGTATACGAGTTTTAAAATATTTGAATTTACATTGTGTAAAATTTGGCGGGGGGTCGGGCCGGGGCTTAGCCCTGAGCCGCGGTCATATAGTTATTGCATGTGGCCATATCATATTGCGCGGGAGTTATGTTTTGGTAAATGGCATGCGTGGGGGTTTTAAAATGTTAGCCCGCAGTTTTGTGTGTTTCAAAGAAGACCACTTGCTACATGTAGAGCGTGGAGTTATGTCGTGTTTTGGATGGTTGACCACACGATGCTATGCGTTGTATACATATGACCATTATATATGTTGTGTACGCACGTATTTTGTTGGAGTGTAGCCCATGGTTTCGGGTGTCACAACATGTGACCATTATTTTAAATGCGCACGGGGATTTTGAAATGGATTTTAGTTTTGGTTCAAATGCACCTAGCCACTTGTCACATGCCTATTCAACGGTAGCAACGGGTGCTTATTTTAGCGTTGGGATGTGGCCACATGGCCCCCATGTGCCCAACACCTCTGTTCTTGGGGGCTCTAATTCCACTAATGGTGTGACATTTTGGCACCAGTTTTGGAATGCACGCGGGTGCTAGGTTGAGGCATGGAAAATGCCCAGAAGCTAGGTTACTCACACACAAGTGCGAAATGGTGAACCAGAGACAGCAAGCTTGAAGGAGAAAAATGGCAGGAGGCCTAACTTCTTCATTTTTTGGCCAAATGAGGTGCTGTAAAAGCCCAGCTAGGGGTTTTTGGACGTTATGAGTCCATTGGTGCTGTTTTCATAGGCATCTAAAGACTTCTTTTGTAGGTTTTTCACCATTGAAGTTTGAGGAAGCTCTAGGGAGCTTGAAGTCCTCATTGTTTGAGGCCATACTCAGATGAGCCCTAGTCTATTTTCTGTGACTGAATAGTCATTTTTCACTAATTATTATGCTCTGAACACATTGGGATAGGTGTCATATCCATTGGAGGAATTTTACAGGTGTTTTTTCCACAGAGAAGCTCAGGGAAGCTTGGAGGCCACATGTAGAAGAGGTCATGAATGGATGAGACAAGATCCATTTTCAGAGTTCTAATAGTCATTTTTGGGGTTTTTATGTATTTTGAACCCAATGGTATAGTATTTAAATCCATTGGAGTTGAGCAGTATCTTGTAAAAGAAAATTTGACAAACTAATCCCAAAGAGCCAAGTCCATTGAAGGAGGCTCAAGGAGATGTAGCCAAGAGAGGGGTGAACTCCTTTATCATCTTGGTATTGTTGTGAGTTTGATGTGTTATTTTCTGCAAGTTATGTTGTTGTGTATTTGTTTATAGCACATATTTAACCTTTTAAAAGAACATTTCCTCACACATGAACATTGAAAAGAAGAAGCATGAACTTAACACATAAACCATCTTGCATATTTTAACACATGAAGCAAGGTCCTGTAAGGTTTATTTTATTGAAGTAGGGGGTGCTTGCATAGCATAACAAGTCAGCCTTCTATTTTCATATCATCCACTCATGCTCTTGATTCTTTCCACTATGTCCCTATGTAACACCCTATTTCCCCCAGTTTGTAAAAATAACTGGACTGGCCAAGAACTATGGCAAAATCATAAATGTGAGTATGTGATGTAAATGGACCTTGAGGAAAAGGTCAATGAATGTGAATAACATTTTGAATTTATTGCAGGACTACCGAGAGGGGATGTGTTGAAAAGAGGCCACGATGGTGGTGGAAGGCTCCTGGAAAGGTGGCATTAACTTCCACCGAGAATTAATACCGTATTTGGACTCCACTGGCCCGAAGAACCAAAAGTGGCTCACTGGCCTTGAATTAAATGTCTCACAGGCTGGCAAGTATATGGTTTAATGAGGAATGGGAGGTGAAACTCCCATCCGTAGAGCCATCAGGCCTGATCAGCGTGAGGGTAATCGCGCCACATGCAACCTCGCAGGAGGATAAGTTGTGGGGTAGAAGAGATTGTTGGGGAAGACATGAGGGGAGAACTCTGGCATTACGTAGAGAGAGTGATAGCAGAGAGGAAGGATTGCAACCTTCACTCCTGGTCACTCGAAAACAGAGACACAGTCTCACCGCATCGTGGTCTTAGCTTGGGGGTGGCTAGTGGTAAATCCACTGGGAGTTGCTAAGCCTATGGTTGGGTGGAAACGAGCACTCCTCTCAGAAGCTGCATAACCCCTGGTGTTATTTCTGATAAGTGTTTTTCCTCTAGCATCTTGAAATATATATATAAATATGTTTATTCTGATGATTATGCCTATAAGCTATGAAATTCCGAATGAATTCATTGTATGAATGTCTGTAGGATGGTTTGATCAGTACTAGTAGTTGTGTATTTGTATGGAAGAGACTATATATGGAATATGTCCTCATGAATTGTTATTTACATGCGTACCGAGCTAATTCAGACTTGATGTCTAGTTTTCGGGTGGACGATACCCTTATCTGCCTCAGATAGTACCCTGAGTGAGTCTCCCCATAGAGATACCTTCCTTGAAAATCCCATCAGATATTGGGAAGGCAATTGTGAAGGCGTAAGGCCTTAGTAACCCTACACAAAAAGGAATAACCCTCTTGAAAATCCCGAGATGGCAGCATAAGGATGAAATAACGAATCGATGGACAAGATTACATAGGGAAATCGGTGGTCACTTATGACTGTTAGATTTGGTAAGAGGAAGCTGGAGTGTTAAGTGTATTAACATGGATAGGTATTAAACGACGAAAGATATTTTGTCAGGGAATCTGCGGTCACCCACGACCATTAGATTAGTAGGAGAAAGTAGGGCGTTAAATGCCTTACCACTTTGTTTTCCTGTATCTTCATGGGTAGCGAAGAGTTTAGGACAGTGGATCCCCAAGATCCATGAGAGTATCTGGACAGTGGATCTTTCCACTTTTAGGAAGTCTTGGGAGAGCCCACAATATAGGAATCTATCTAAGCCGTCGGATTTTGGCTAAAAAAACCCGACAGTCGTTGGATCGGTTAGAAGATATCCAAGGGTTAACACCCTAGGGGATCGGGACTTTCCATTGTGGAAACCTCGGAATAGATCTGAGTTGTCCGATTAACAGAGGACACATGTCGTAAGATCTCCCATTTAGGGAAATCGGGAATCGCGGAATTGAGATTCCTGTTGACAAGGGATTGGGACTTTCCAATGTGGAAACCCCAGAATAGATCTGAGCCATCTGATTAACGGAGGCCACGTGTCGTGAGATCTCCCATTTTGGGAAATCGGGAATCACGAAATCGGGATTCCTGTTGACAAGGGATCAGGACTTTCCATTGTGGAAACCCCGGAATAGATCTGAGCCATCCGATTAACGGAGGCCACGTGTCGCGAGATCTCCCATTTCGGGAAATTGGGAATCATAGAATTTGGATTCTTGTTGACAAGGGATCAGAATTTCCATGGTGGAAACCCCGTAGCAGTTATGAGCCGTCCGATTTAAGGAGGTGACGTGTTGAGGTATTACCCGTTCGGGAAATCGGGAATCGGGGATTCGGGAGTTTCGCTAACAAAAAATCAGGCTCTTGCCTTGACAAATCCCGACCCATAATGTCGAGATGATAGCATGTGGCTAAGTCCCTATGAATGGACAAGATTCCTTCGGGAAATATTAGGGTCCGTAACGACCGTCCAATGTGAGGAAGAGATGTCAGTTTTATGCTAGGGCGTGAATGTGCATTAGGGTAAGTAGTGAGTAGATCTAGATGGCCAAAGTCCACGCGCCCAGATCTACAA
>ML805678.1:110797-127560 GCA_009831015.1 Picea engelmannii
TCGAGATTAATTCATCATGATCAATGACTCTCAGGTGGATTCCATACCCCCCTTGCCATTCTACCTTTAATGGGGTGGGGGTCTGGAATAGTGTGGCGTGTGAAGTGGGGCCCCTCCTATCATGTCGACTACTGTGTCGCATTTCCCACTCTGCCACCTGTATTCTACTTAACCACGCAATGGGGTCGTTTCTCATTGGTTGTTCTCTAACCCTGCTAGGATTTGTTCCTGTTAGCCATTTGCTAACCATGCAGGGATTCGTCCCCATTGGACGATCGCTAGCCCTGTCGATATTCGACAGTCGCCAATTCAAATGACTCGACCTCACTGTAGTGCCGAGGCGTGAAATATGAAAGAGGTACCGCGTTTATTCAGAATGTGATCATGACCCGCAACCACATGGGAGCGGAGAGAGAGAGAAAGAGCCAGCTTACGCTGGTCCTCCATGGAGGTTTAGGGTTTCTGATTCGGCAGAAGACCAGAAAAATCTGATTTAGGTAGTGGATATGTGACAAAGTGGTATCAGGGCATGGTTATAACACTCGGCCTGATTGGGCTCATGCACGAGTCACGCATAAGCTCCGTTCAAAGTACTCCTACAAAGAGTAACCCCCTAATGTAACTCTCTTGTCCAGGATTGAAAACTTGGAAACGAGAACCCGACAGTGCATGGAAGTGAAAGAATTATAAATTATGCGTAGATTACAAAAATATATCTAACTCTTGACTAAAAATCAACGTTTGTCTTTTCACCTAAGCGGATGATCAGCCACATGAATTTACATATGCAGAGAATGGTGACTCACCAAGAGATGGGAGAAGGCTCCCATAATAGAGATGAATATTCTGACGAAATAAGAGCAATAGGAACCCCTCTAGACCTAGCCGAGACGGTGAGGAGTCTCATGGTTGAATTGCAAAGCTGCAAGGCCGACAATGAAAGGATGATGAAAGAACAAGAAAAACAAACTGAAATTAATGCAGTGTTACTGCGGAGCTTATCCAACCTACAACGACAAATGCAACATGAACCCGAAGTGCCGAAACATGGTCGTATCAGTGGCCATACTAAGAGGAGCACCTCAAGGAAGGTTCACCCCAGAGGTAAATTACCAGTGCCAGACGATTCCACTGAGAAGGAAGCTAGTGATTCAGAAGGCTCTTCCAGTAGCAGGACCAGTTCCTATTCTCGAAGAAAATAGAAGAAGCAAAATACTTCTAAGGGTCATAAATTTGAGGAATTCAGAAAGGCAAAACCTCCCTCCTTCGATGATGAGATAAATAAGGGAGAGGAAGGCGAGGCCTGGCTACTTGGACTGAAGAAATATTTCAGAGTCCATGATTTTTCAGAGAATTTGAAGGCCCGAGTGGCCACTTTCAATCTGAATGGAAAGGCTTCCATCTAGTGGGAGGATCTTAAGAATATGAAACGGGTCCACAAGGAGGAACTGTCTCAGAAACGGTTTGAGAAGTACTTCCGGAAGAAGTATTTGTCGGAAAGATATTTCGACGAGAAGGCTAAAGAGTTTTATGAACTCAAACTGGGGAAACTCACTATAGAGGAATATGTCAATAAATTCCTCAATTTATTGAGATATGTACCCTACATCAAAGTAGAGAAGGCGAAGGTGCAACACTTTATTAGTGGTATACCCAAGGAATATCGGAACCGAATCGAATTCGATGAGCCAAAGACCTTAGAAGACACTATAAGAAAAAAAACATATTGTCATGAACAATATGGACATCGGGCAGAGTCTCGTGGAGACTGGAAATAGAAGAGTGGTTCGAGATTTCAGAAAAAGGGGATTAAATCCTTAGGATTTAAAAACTACAAGAAGAACCCCAGTATGAACTATCCAGCTCGGAGTGTACTCCAACAGAACTTTCCATCATCAGACGGAAATAAAACTTCTGGACCTATATTAGTAAAGACTAATAACCCAAAGAAAGAACCTCTGAAATGTTGGGGTTGCAGAGAAGAGCATCTCCCGAGAGACTATCCACACCAAAAACAGAACAGTTGGAAAGTCTATAACATTCAGGAAGCTACCATAGTCAATGATGTGTCAAGGAGTGTGCCACAGATTTATGCAGCCTTGGATAATAACCAAGCTGACCACCAAGCTTCAGTGGTGGAAATAGAAGGTATGATTTTCAACCATCTGGTGTCTGTTTTGATTGACCCTAGTTCAAATTTGAGTTATATATCCCCCAAAGTTGTTGATAAGTGTAAGCTACAGCCACGAAAACAAACTAAGCCATGGTTGGTACAGTTAGCCACTGGCACCAAAAGAAAGGTGGTAGAGGTCATACCAGCCTGCCAGTTAATGTTGGGTGAATTCCCCACCCAAGAAACCCTTAATGTATTACCCCTGGGATCATACGATCTATTGATTGGTATGGATTGGTTGGCTGCCCATAAAGCCAAATTGGACTGTTACCATAAAACCTTAGAATGTGTGAGCAAAGGAGGAAAAAGGATAACCCTCCAAGGTATCCGAAAACCAGTCTCGGCGAGACAAATATCAGCCCTGCAAATGAGAAAGTATTGCTGAAAGGGATGTCCCCTATATGCAATACAGGTGTTGAAAACAATTTAAGGTGATAAACCAAGCCCTGATGATCACCCTATCCTGAGAGAATACAGAGATGTGTTTCTGGAAGAGGTACTGGGTCTACCTCCGAGAAGAGACATTGACTTCTCGATAGAGCTTGCACCAGGAGCCGTGCCAGTGTCTAGGACACTCTACTGGATGAGCACACATGAGTTAGTTGAACTAAAATTGCAATTGAAAGAAATGATGGATAAGGGTTATATTCGACCCAGCGTGTCCCCGTCGGGAGCACCAGTCCTGTTTGTGAAAAAGAAGGATGGCACCCTTAGACTGTGCATAGATTACAGACAACTTAATAAAGTAACCATAAAGAACAAGTACCCCTTGCCTAGGATCGATGATCTATTCGATCAGTTGGGGGGTGTGTCTATTTTCTCAAAGATTGAATTGAGGTCGGGATACCATCAAGTCTGAATCAAGGGTGAAGACATCCATAAAACCACTTTCCGGACATGGTATGGCCACTATGAGTTTGTGGTAGTGCCATTTGGGTTAACCAATGCCCCTACCACTTTCATGTGCTTAATGAACAATGTACTCAGTAAATTTTTAGATAAATTTGTACTAGTTTTCATTGAGGACATATTAATCTACTCTAAGAATAGAGAAAAACATGAAGAGAATCTTAGACTTGTGCTGCAAGTGCTAAGAGAGCATCAACTCTATGCTAAATTCAGCAAATGTGACTTCTTTCAGAAGAAAATACATTATTTGGGACATGTTCTATCCGAGGAAGGGGTAGCAGTAGATCCCAACAAGATCAAGTCTATCATGGAATGGCCTGCTCCAAAGGATGTTTCAGACATCAGATCCTTTATGGGATTGGCGGGATACTATAGGAGATTTATAAAAGGATTCTCCAAGATTGGTTGTCCAATCAATGCCCTCCAGAAGAACGAGACTAAATTCCTGTGGACACAACAATGTGAAGAAATATTTCAAACCTTGAAACATCTGCTAACCCATGCACCCATGTTAAAAATTGCTAACCCAGAAGATGACTTCCTTGTGTGCACAGATGCCTGTAAGGAAGGGCTCGGAGGAGTCCTTATGCAGAAAGGAAGTGTGATCTGCTATGAATCCCAAAAATTGAGCGAACATGAAGTCAACTATGTGACTCATGATCTAGAACTAGATGCCATAGTGCATGCCTTGAAAATGTGGAGGCATTACCTCCTGGGAAGAAAATTTGTACTTATGACAGATCACTGTGGATTGAGATATTTGTTTGACCAACCAAAGATCAATGCTAGACAAGCTAGATGGATGGCCCTCCTTAGTGAGTTTGATTTTGAAATCAAACACATCAAAGGGAAATAATATAGGGTAGCCGATGCCCTTAGCAAGAGAATGAGAATGATTCACCTAGTAGCGGTGAGTACCTGTGAGACAGATGTCAAGAACAGAGTCAAAAATGCACAAGAAACAGATTCCTTCGTTCAAACTGTGACCCTGTACCTACAACAAGAACCCACTGGAGAAAAATATGAAGGCTACCAGATGACCAAAGGAGGTCTTCTCACCTACAGAGATAGGATGTACATTCCAAATCGTGATGACTTGAAGAGTTTCATCATGGATGAATTACATAAAAGACCATACATTGGTCACCCAAGATACCAGAAAATGATCACTGCCACCTGGAAACAATTTTATTGGCTTGGATTGAAGAAAGACATAGCCAAATATTTGGCCCAATGCATAGAGTACCAACAGGTTAAAGTAGAACATCGACACCCAGCAGGACTATTACACCCTTTACCCATCCCATAATGGAAATGGGAAACCATCTCCATGGATTTTATCACTGGATTACCAACTTCAACCTAACAGAATGATGCCATTATGGTGGTGGTGGATAAGTTGAGCAAGTCTGCTCATTTCATCCCTATCAAATCAACCTGCAAGGTGATAGATATCACCCAGATATTCATGAAATAGGTATTCCGACTGCATGGTATGCCGAGAGAGATAGTATCTGACAGAGACACAAAATTTACTTCCAATTTTTGGAAATCACTGATGGCAGGTTTAGAAACCAAATTGTTTTTTACCACCACCTATCACCCTCAAACCGACGGATAGACAGAAAGAGTGAATCAAGTATTAGAGGATATGTTAAGGATGCATGCAATGCATCAACCCAGGAAATGGGAAGACTACCTGTCATTGGTAGAATTCGCCTACAACAACGGCTACCAAGCATCCTTAAAGATGAGTCCCTTCGAGGTCCTCTATGGTAGGTCGTGTAATACTCCAATCAGCTGGAGTAATCCTGTAAATAGGATTTCTATTGGACCCGATATGTTGAAAGAAATGGAACAACAAGTGACTCAGATAAAATAAAATTTGACGGTCGTTCAAAACCGACAGAAAAGTTATGCTGATCAAAAGAGAACTCCAAGAGAGTTCAAAATTGGAGACCATGTATATCTTAGAATTAAGCCCAGAAGGAGTTCCCTTAAAATGGGAGCTTGTGCAAAGTTGGCACCCTAGTATTGTGGACCCTTTGAGGTTTTAGAAAGAGTGGGACTTGTAGCCTATCAGCTAGCACTTCCTCCCACAGTAAAAGCACATAATGATTTCCATGTTTCATTATTGAAGAAATATGTACATGATGCTAATCATATAATTGACTAGTTTGTAATCCAGGTGGAACCGGAGGGAGAATATCTACCAGAACCCTAATTCATACTGGATAGAAAGGAAACCCCTCTCCGAAACAGAACTATTGCACAGGTCAAGGTGCAGTGGAAACATTTTGGCCCAGATGAGGCTACATGGGAAATGGAGGATGCCATGAGACAGGCATATCTGATTTTGTTTACTTTTGTACATGCAATTCATGTTAGTAGATAAGAACATCGAGGACAATGTTCCCTTTTAAGGGGGAGGGAATTGTAACACCCTGTTTCCCCCAGTTTGTAAAAATAACTGGACTGGCCAAGAACTATGGCGAACTCATAAATGTGAGTATGTGATGTAAATGGACCTTGAGGAAAAGGTCAATGAATGTGAATAACATTTTGAATTTATTGCAGGATTGCTGAGAGGGGATGTGCAGAAAAGAGACCACGATGGCAGTGGAAGGCACCTGGAAAGGTGGCGTTAACTTCCACCGAGAATTAATATCGTATTTGGACTCCACTGGCCCGGAGAACCAAAAGCATCTCGCTGGCTCTGAATTAAATGTCTCGCAGGTTGGTAGGTAGATGGTTTAATGAGGGATGGGAGGTGAACCTCTCATCCATAGATCCGTCAACCCTGATCAGCACGAGGGTAATCGTACCACACACAACCTTGCAAGAGGATAAGGCATGGGGTAGAAGTGATTGCGGGGGCAGATGCGAGGGGAGAACTCTGGCATTATGCAGAGTACGTGATATCAGAGAGGAAGGATTGCAACCTTTGCTCCTAGTCACTCGAAAACAGAGACACAGTCTCATCGCATCATAGTCTCAGCTCGGGGGTGGCTAGTGGTCAATCCACTGGGAGTTGCTAAGCCTACGGTTGGGTGGAAATGAGCACTCCTCTCAGCAGTTGCATAACCCCTGGTGTTATTTCTGATAAGTGTTTTTCCTCTGGCATCTTGAAATATATATATAAATATGTTTATTATGATGATTATGCCCATAAGCTATGAAACTGTGAATGAATTCATTGTATGAATGTCTGTAGGATGGTTTGATCAGTACTAGTAGTTGTGTATTTGTATGGAAGAGACTATATATGACATATGTTCTCATGAATTATTATTCACATGCGTACCAAGCTAATTCAAACTTCATGTCTGGTTTTTGGGTGGACGATACCCTTATCTGCCTCAGATAGTACCCTGAGTGAGTCTCCCCATAGAGATACCTTCCTTGAAAATCCCATCAGATATCGGGAAGACAATTGTGAAGGCATAAGGCCTTAGTAATCCTAGATGAAGAGGAATAACCCTCTTGAAAAGCCTGAGATGGCAGCATAAGGATGAAGTAACGAATTGATGGATGAGATTACATTGGGAAATTGGTGGTCACTTATAACCGTTAGATTTGGTAAGAGGAAGCTGGAGTGTTAAGTGTATTAACCCGGATAGGTATTAAACGATGGACGATATTTCGTTGGGGAATATGTGGTCACCCATGACCGTTAGATTAGTAGGAGAAAGTAGGGCGTTAAATGCCTTACCAATTTGTTTTCCTATATCTTCGTGGGTAGCGAAGAGTTTAGGACCGTGGATCCCCAAGATCCATGAGAGTATCTGGACTGTGGATCTTTCCACATTTAGGAAGTTGTGGGAGAGCCCACAAGATAGGAATCTATCTGAGCCGTCAGATTTCAGCTGAAAAAACCCGACAGTCATTGGATCGGTCAGAAGATATCCGAGGGTTAACACCCTAGGGGATCGAGACTTTCCATTGTGGAAACCCTGGAATAGATCAGAGCCGTCCGATTAACATAGGCCATGTGTCGCGATATATCCCATTTTGGGAAATTGGGAATCACAGAATCGGGATTCCTGTTGACAAGGGATCAGGACTTTCCATTGTGGAAACCCCAGAATAGATCTGAGTCGTCCGATTAACGGAGGCCATGTGTCATGAGATCTCCCATTTCAGGAAATCGGGAATCACAGAATCGGGATTCCTATTAACAAGGGATCGGGACTTTCCATTGCGGAAGCCCCACAATAGATCTGAGTCATCTAATTAACGGAGCCCACGTGTCACGAGATCTCCCATTTCGAGAAATCGAGAATCACAGAATATGGATTCCTGTTGACAAGGGATCGGGACTTTCCATGGTGGAAACCCTGGAGCAGTTGTGAGCCATCCGATTTAAGGAGGTGATGTGTTGAGATATTACATGTTTCAGGAAATTGGGAATAGGGGATTCGGGAGTTTCACTGACAAAAACTCGATCTCTTCCCTTGACAAATCCGGACCCATAATGTCGAGACGATAGCATTTGGCTAAGTCCCGATGAACGGACAAGATTCCTTCGGGAAATCTCAGGGTCCGTAATGACCGTCTGATGTGAGGAAGAGATGCCAATTTTATGTTGGGGCATGAACGCACGTTAGGGTAAGTACTGAGCAGATCTGGATGGTTAGAGTCCACCCGCCTAGATCTACGTCTGAGGATGCATTTTGAAGCCCCCTTTCCATTCTACTTTTAATGGGGGGGGTGGTCCGGAATTGGACACACAACTCTCAAACAGTCGAGATTAATTCATCATGATCAATGGCTCTTATGTGGATTCTGGACCCCCCTTGCCATTCTTCCTTTAATGGGGGGGGGGGGGTCTAGAATAGTGTGGCGTGTAAAGTGGGGCCCCTCCTGTCATGTCGACTACCATGTCACGTTTCCCTCTCTACCACCTGTATTCCACTTAACGGTGTAACAGGGCCGTTTCTTATTGGTTGTTCTCTGACCTTATTGGGATTTGTTCCTATTATCCATTTGCTAACCCTGCAGGGATTCGTCCCCATTGGATGATCGCTAGCCCTGTCGGGATTTAGCAGTTTCCAAGTCAAACGACTCGACCTCACTATAGCACCGAGGCACGAAATATGAAAGAGGTACTACGTTTATTTGGACTGTGATCATGACCCACGACCACATGGGAGTGGAGAGAGAGAAAGAGCTAGCTTACATTGGTCCTCCATGGAGGTTTAGGGTTTCTGATTCGGCAGAAGACCAGAAAAATCCAATTTAGGTAGTGGATATGTGACACCCTATGCCTGTTAAGGAGTCAAATCAAATTTTAAAAAGGGTGGTGCCAACTCACTAGGTGTTTTTGTAACACAACTTTTTACTTCATCTCCTTGCCATCATTCACCATCATCGGCTGATGTCATGTATTTTATTGTTTTCAGCACCCTTGGCTTCAAAAGGAATATTAGGATTTGATCATTTATGAGGATTCTAATAGTTTACCAATTTGAAATCTTCCTCCTAAGCTCAGCGATGCTGAAACCACTAGTCCAAACAAAGCCACATATTGTGCTATGATATTGATTTATTGAGTTGAATTGGAGGCTGAGGTAGATGTAAAAACACTATAGCTTGTTGCAGATATTTCACTTATCAGCCATAACGTCTAGGTACTTCATGAGACTTTTTAGTTTTTTTGAAGAGCATTAAGATATATCTTTCTTAACTTTTGATAGCACCTAGCATTGGAAGCTACTAATTCTCCCACCAACCAACCTCTCTACGTCTTCAGCGACACACTCCATAGCCATTTTCACGTTGATTTTTCCTTTCACTGGAACTCAGACCATTTTATTTAGACTTTGAGCACCCAACTTCGGCTCTTAATACCCATAATGTGCTACTTAATTACTAAACCTTGCTACAGATCCCCTATTCCAGTGTTGCCCATTCCCTATCAAACCTTTTTTATCCTCTATGTTCACAGCTCCAATAGTTAGCTCCCTCGTTTTCACTGAGACATGTTATAATTTCATCTTACAAATCTACTTGCAGTGAGGAGTTAGAAGCTCCTATGCTTTTTAAAAGCTTTGAGGACCTTGTATTGTGGCTTATTAAAAGTCTAATCCTGAACAATGCAATTTCCCTTCATACCATTTCTTAGAGTATCTTTACATTATCTTTCAACCATTACACCAGTCTATTGTTAATCCAAAAGTGAGTTGGAGGAAAGCCCAGAATGACCAATTAAGGATCACCTTCAAAAACCTAGAGACCTTTTCCTATGTTTGGTTTCTTTACCCCTCATAGCATTTCAGTCTTTTGATCCCCTCCTTCTATCCATGGATACACCTCAAAAGAAGAAGTCTCACAAGGGAGGGACTATGGTCAGGACTGAACCTTCTGACATGCACCGGTTTGTTGCTAAGCCTATGGTCAGGGAGGATTTTCAAAGGGTTGGTTGCCTCTCGTTTTGTCAAAACATGTAGAGGGGATGCCCTATAGTAGCAAGGTAGTTTTCCTTAAACTTTGATTACATTAATACCAAGGTAGGAAACCTTGAGTTTGAGGTATCTGACGCCACTATTGCAACAACCATTGAGATACCCAACACTAGTGAGAGGTGGTTCAAATCCATGATCCTCAATGCATCCTTTTCCAAGGATTTCCTCAATCCAGACTATTAGAAAGACAATTTGTCTAAGGGAGTTCCCAGGAGCCACTTGGTTGAGGTTTTTGATAAAATGTTGAAGATTATCTAGAGATATTTTACATGTAAGGGAATATTTAACATGATATACCAGTATCACATAAGACTCTTTCTACATTTCACTGGAAAGGATTCAATGAATATCCCTTTTTATATGGTAATAAGTATGGGAAATATGTCTAATAGAGCCCAATCCAAGTCCAAGGATGTGGACACTAGCGTTTTCCACTCTGGATTAATCAGGATGCTGGTTATGGAAGAGTTAAAGAAAATGAACATTTCTTGGAAACAATTTATTGTCTCTGTCAATATGCAGTTAGATATAACCTCTACCCCTCAATCCAAGATGCAAAGCCCTTTTCCATCTAGTAATGTTTCCCCAATAGGAACAATCAGGAAAAGAAAAATCAAACCTACTACTAAAGACAAAGAAACCCCTAAGGAAATTGAAGAAGAAGAGAGATAGGTTCATCACTCCCCACAAAAACAACTTTCACCTCCTGTTGCACCTGAATTGGAAGAAGTTCCTTCATCAACCAAAACCATAGCCAAGAAGGGGAGGAAATTGCATTTCCCTTCACATGTTCCAGCAGCTGAGACCAGAGTCGGGAGGCATTTTACTAGATGATGAGCCCATAAATAAGCTATTGAAGTAGGAGTCATACCCAAAGCTTCAGTACCAAAGAAATTTAAAGGTAATAATGAATCCATTGAGGAGTCTATTGAGGTTATAACCAAAGCCTTTCTTCAGCAGAAAGATAAAGGTAAAGGTAAATCCACTGAGAAGCCTATTGAGGTTATCAACATCAACACTCCCCCTGACAATCTCACTTTAAAAATATTGATTAGACAACTCAGGGATGCTAGAAAGGAAGTTGCTCGTTTGAAGGAAGAAAGCTTGACTGAGAGAAGAAATATGAAGGAGCTCATGGACATGTACAATGAAACCCTTGATTTGGCAAGGTTTACAACAAGAAGATTCTTGCCTCTCCATATACAACTTAAGACTCTATTCAGGCAAAATAGAAGCATTCAATCATAGGAAGCTCAAGGAGGAATTGCAACCCTTCAAGAATGAATTAGCTCAGAGGAACTTAAATATTCTAGTACAAGATGCAATAGAATGAGATCAACTTGCACTAGAGAATAGTACCCCTACTAAATAAAGAGATACTTCCATGATAGAGGAAAATCCTCATGAAACAAGGAAGAGTGATAGATTGATGAAATAGATGGAGGGTATGATAGATCCATTTTTTAGGGTGGTTGCTTTTGCAATCTTGAAGTGTTCAGGAAGGTATAATATTTTCACCTATACAGGAATCTACAGGATCCTAGTCCATCAGCTAATATTTTTGTGTTTTTGAAGGAGTGGCTACATCACACAAAAAAACACAAGGATTTCGTAGTGCCTGGCGCTACGAAATATCCTACACAGAATGCTCTGTGACTGCGCTACAAAATATGCAAAGAAGCTTTTCAAAGGGTGCTATGGAATCTGCAGAGAAGATTTTCAAAGAAGCGTTACGGAATCTATAGACCAGCTTACACGAAGGCACTACAAAATCACCTAGCCAAGCATAGGAAGGGCGCTACGGAATCTGTAGAGTAGTTATAGGAAGGGAGTTATAGAATATGCAGAGCATATTTTGAAAGGAGCGCTATAAAATTGGCTACCATAGAAAGAGATGAAATAGAAAGAGATGATCCTGCACTAGAAAAGAGTACCCCTACTAAAGAAAGAGATGCTTCCATGATAGAGGAAAAGCCTCATGCAACAAGGAAGAGTGCTAGATTGAAGAAATAGATGGAGGGTATGATAGATCCATTTTTGAGGGTGGTTTCTTTTACAATCTTGAACTGCTCAGGAAGGTATAATATTTTCACCTATATAGGCATCTAGAGGATCCTAGTCCATTAGCTAATATTATTGTGTTTTTGAAAGAGTGGTTGCATCACACAGAAAAACACAGGGATTTCGTAGTGCCTGGCACTGCAAAATCTCGTACACAAAATTCTATAATTTTGCACTACAGAATATGCAGAGAATATTTTCAAAGGGCGCTACAGAATATGCAGAGAATATTTTCAAAGGAGCGCTACAGAATCTATAGACCACTTTACAGGGAGGCGCTACAAAATCACCTAGACAAGCACATGAAGGGAGCTATGAAATCTATAGAGCAGTTATAGGAAGGGTGCTATAGAATATGCAGGGCATCTTTTCAACGAAGCGCTACAGAATTGACTACCATATGCACTACCAAATGGCATGACCAATTGGCCATTACATTCAAATGTTTGAATTCATGACTCCTTGAATTTGATGATGTGGAGGGAACCAAAGATCAGCAAGTAGCATATGTGGAATAATATACAATCTTGAAGGACACATGGCACTAGAGAAAGATGCACTCAACTACAATACATTTAATTAAATGTTTGTTAGAGTGGTTTCCAACATGGCTCCTTGGTTTTATCAGTTTGTTAGATCTGTTGGTACAGATGTTATAATTGTAGTTTTTTTGTGGAGGATCCTAGGATAGGAATTCCATCTCACACCTCTAGTTGTTTCCCACCTTTTTTTATTACAAATACATATGATGAATTATTTGATAGGTTCGAATGGTTGAGCAGAGATCCCTTTTGTAATATTTTGACTAAGCAAAGTTTTTATTTGGTTATGTATGAGATCTGAGACATTTTCATTAATAGAAGTCAGTTTTATTTCATCATCTTGTTGCCTCTTATTCTGAAATTATCATCATTGGATTATCCATATGAGATGTTGTGGTTGTTTTATAATGGATGTTTGATTATAATGTTGCTATGAATTTTTTTCAGTGTTTTAAACTTTAAGTTCAAGAAGTTCTTGTGACTCAGTTTTTCTTCTCTTGGTTGTTTGAAGGCCTTATCCTTATAGCATATCTATCCACCTTTCTCACTAATTCTTCCTCCTATTCACCTTTACCCTTAAACCATTGACTGAATTTAATCAAAACCTCATTTTCTTATGCATGCTAGCCCACATTTATGTGTTAAATTGGCTCATATGCTGAGTTTTGTCCATTTGACCTTTAATCACTAATTCACATTCATAAACCTTTGATGGGTATTGGGATTATCCTCTTGCAATCTGAGGGTGATTCACAGTGCTAACAAAACACACCGCCAGACATCCACACATCAGCCAATATCTAGTAGAGATGGTGACAGAGATGAGGTTGATGATGTGGTTCATATGGGTGCATTTCCTAGAGCTAGATGTGTATTGTGTGACTAGCATGGGGACCCTTTCGTGCACATTTTTGGTCGATGATAACAAAATTCTATTAAAACAAATAAGAATTCCATGTTTTTTTTCATATTTTAACTATTTCATGTTTTCCATATCAAACATAAATCATCGAGATTATTATTTTTAAATTAATGATCATGTATTTTTCTGTGTAGGAAACAATCATTTTTATAGGTACCTGGAGAGCAAGGCCTTGTTGAATTTTTGGGCAACAGTATGCAAGAGGTGGAATTTCCATAATTCCAACCTAAAAAATGAACTTTTGGATTATCTTGAAGGTCTCTTTGGAGTAGAGACCTTCAATAAAAAAGTGGTCGCCTCTGCAGTGGGAGAATATTTAAAATATATGAGGGATGTGTATAGAAGAAACTTGGTAGTTAACCCTATGTATGATCACCCTCCATTGATTCCAGAGAGGGAGTCGAAGGCACTCATTGATAATTCAATAGAAAATAAATTAACAAAAACAGGAGAACAAATAACTGGTACCCCAAGGTAAATTGCAATATTTTGATTTCAATACCTTTAATTTTCTTTAGATCTAAATAAAAGTGTGGTATATAACATACTAGAAAATTTTGATGATAGGTTGTTTGACACTTCGAAGGAAACCATAGCAAGGATTTTGAAACATGGCTAGCACAGGCTAGGCCAGGGCAGCTACTCAAGGTTACAGTCATGAATCGTAAGTTCCCAAACATATTAACAATATTATTTGTATCACCTTACAACTTTCAGGTAATTTCATCCAATAACATTACAAATACATAATATTATGCAATGCAAGGTGATGTCTTTGGAAATGAAACCACAGAGGAAGACCTTTGAATTGGTTACAAATACGACTATAAAGTTGTCGTTGATCATAGGAAAGGCATGGGGCAGACCCCAAGATATAGTTTGTGGGATAAGGTAAATAAAAATCAGCCCACATTAACATTTCATTACTTATAAAATACATCTTTGTTTTAATCAGGTGAGGAACACTATCTACGAAAACATTAGTACATGACAACAGTGCATTGATAGTGCAGTGTAGCCAGAAGATCATGGTGCTCCTAAGCATCCCCATCCCAATGGGGTCCAACCCAAGGATGTTTCTATGACTGAGGCCCACAATGATAAAATGGTTTTATATTAATCATATACTTAATAGTTTCGTACTTATAAATTTTGTACTTGTAATTTTTATTACTTGTACATTTATGGTTTTGTCCTTATATATTTTGTAATTTCAATGTTAGAGAATGTCATAGTTGAGACTCCTTGACCTTAAGATCAAGAGTATAGGGTGTCCATTCCAATGGTGCCCACTAGTGGACTAGGTAAATAATTATATTGCAGAGGATTTTTTTTTAATATTAATGAACTACTTTAATTATATTTAAAAAATAGCCATATAAATTTAATATTTATTGTTTTGGTAGGTGATGGCCCCTTAAATCAACCTCCACATCATGGGTACACGACTAGGTGTGCTCGACATGAGAGGAATGAAGAAACATCAGTTGTTGAAGAGCCCCTAGAAAATGAAGACATGGAGGTTGATGAATTACTTAAGAACTGGAATAGAAAACTGAAGAAGACTAGAAGAAATTAATGATGTATAATAATTTTATAAGACAGATCAATGTATATTCTATAGTTAGTATATTTGGAACATATTTTGGATGATAAATATCATTTATAGAAAAACTTTTTTTATGATATATTCCTTTGAATGATAAACCTCATTTATAGATTTACAGTCACTTTTTTATCAATTTTGAATATTTCTTATGCACATTTTTTATTAGAATATATATTGGGATTGGGGAATTGAGAGTGATGTGATAGAGGGGAGGGGGCATAGGAGCTTCCACCTTCACTTGGTTGGCCCTATTCAGTAGAGAAAAAATTATTGGAGTTGTTTATTCTTGGATAAAACCTCTCTAGATCCAAGAGAGCAACAACATAGTCAATGTTGATTTCGTTGTTGCTCCTTCAGATCGAGGGAGGTTTTCTCCAAGATCAGATGACTCCAATAAATTATTCTCGAAACGAAGAGGAAATTATTCAAGTCGTCACATCGGACATGCACATTCTTTCGATATATAGTGTTCATGATATGTAATTCATCATTGTTGACTGCTTACATGTTTACAATATTAATCACAATGAATCTTTCTACATTTGATCAAGTCGATTAGTTAGTTATCCGTATAACAATTTTTTCTTGTAGTATTTTGTGCCCAAAATTTGGTAGGTTTTAGAAGAAGCAATAATGAAAAAGTGAAATCAATTCAAGGTGTGGATCTACTTCGAACATAGGACCTTAGGTAAGTTCATCATGTTTTCTTTCTCAAAAGTTAATTACTTTTATCAGATTAGTTACAAATTCTTCGATTATCATTATTATTATTTTTTACATATAAATAAAGTCATCTTTCAATGTCTATGCTTCTGAATATAAATATGAAGGTTGTTAATATACATAGTGATAAGAGGTTTTGTATATCTATCTTAACCATTTTTTAATTTAGTATTTGATTTCGTTTTTGGCTTTTTATTTATTTATTTTGATTATCTCTAATATTTTTCTTATCTTTTGTTGTTTTAATGTATATTCATAAATCCATCTATGTTGTTAGTTTAATGGTAGATTGTGGTTCTTATGGAGTTAATGGTGTTGTTTCTTTGATGTTTATTCATAATTCCATCTATCCCATTATATTCATTTATTGATTTTTAGTAAATGGTGTTGTTGCTTGATATATTCAATGTAAAAGAAAGGTAAGAACAACCAAGTGTTTTCATAGAAAATCAATCTTTATAATGTATTCAAGACAATCAAGAAGATACTAAGAAAAAAAAAATCACATATAAACTTGGGGAAATAAGAAAATCGATACTAATAAAACTTTCTATTAAAATGCATTCTACAAAAAAAACAATCGTGAGTCTTAAGTAATATTTTGTGGAAGCATGTTGTTTTATGTATAAGAAAGCAACAACATGACTTGGATGAATGTCACTCAATTGTAAATATATAATATCACTTCAACTTGAAGGAAAACAAGTGCAAGGAACCTCAAAGAGAGAATTCCAATTCAAAGTAAGTCTCCATGAAATTAAACCAAATTTACTTCAACCCACATGAGTGTAGGACTTTTTTGCATGCCTCCTATATTTAAAAAAAACACTCCATGAATGACTTCTAGACTAACCAAGTGATATCATAGGATCCAATTGTTTAGGGGAATAGTTTCATAAATATATTGGAGATATCATAAAAGCCAAGTGCTTAGGGGAAGAGTTTCATAAAGCTCTTGGAGAGTATAATGATGTGAGAAAAAAGTCATTTGTACATGAGTGTAGTTCTATCCTATGTCATTTCCTTACTATTTCTAATCACACTCACTGATGCAAGGAATGCCAAGTGGTCCCCTTCCTTATCTCACTATGTGAGTCAATCCTTAGCGCTCTGCAAAACCATGCATGTTATACAACAAAATAAAAAAGTATAGTAAATATAATGTATAAAAGTGGAAAAGCAATAGTCACAAATATCATTGATAAAGAGGGAATCAAAAAACTAGTCCACTCATTCTCATTAATAAACCATATTTACATATAAAATGACTTTGCACCTTAGCACCTTACTTGAAATTTTAGCCTCTACAACTATCACATATATCAATCTATGTAACTTAACCTTCAACCTTATTCTTTGC
>ML805678.1:128818-185941 GCA_009831015.1 Picea engelmannii
ATTTTTCTCTTTATTTTTATTTCATCTTTCACTTATAAAGTTTTGAAAACTTTGAGGCAAGGCGAGGTAAAACTTGTAAATTTTTACCTAAAGCTTGCTCATTTTTCTTCATATTTTGATTTCATATTTCACTTGTAAAGTTTTGATAACTTTGGGGCAAGGCTAGGTAAAAATAGTCCAACCTTTTTCATAATTTTTCCAATATTTTTGTCATGCTATGAATGTAATCTATCTATTATTGGTCATATTTGTTGTATTTTCATCACTTTTTAAATTACTTCAGTTATTTTCCTCAATGGAGTATTGTTATTTATTATGTCCTTGTAGGGACATATAGTAATTAGAAAAAAACATTAGTTTGTCTATACAAGCATGTAGTTTTTTGAAAAGCTAATGTTTGGCCTATGTTTGGATTTTTAATATTAAAATATTTTTTGGTAAAAAATATTTATTTAACATTTGATTGGGTCTACCCTAGTGGTGTTACCCTCAAGCCCTAGTATGGGGGTTCTAGTGGTGGTAAAACTTGAGCATACTTAATAAGCTATGTGTAGTATAGGACATAGGTTGTCAATAATATTAACTCTCATATTTAGTGTGTTTCAATTCATATCTCCTATGACACATGCCTCCCTAAATTTCCATATATATTATGATGTGTAGAAAGTAAAAATGAATTATGTTTCTATGGGGGACATATAGTTTTGGAATTGATGGATTAAAATGACCCTACACGGCTTGATTTTTATCCCTTCTTAAAGTTCAACATAGGCCCTAATTAAAAAAATGTATGCTATGTTTGGATATTGTACTTTTATGCATTATGATTGGGTGTTAAGATGATGAAATATGCCTTATGGATATATGTTTGAGAGCGGGTAGCAGGAAATAATAATCCACATTAACTATGGTGAAATAATTAAGTTAGTGACTCAATTAACAATTAGTTTATCGATTATGTATTTGTTCTGTGGGTTCATGTTCATTCCTTTAATGCCAATATTAATGTAAGTATTAAAGTCCAATCCACAAGGAAGGAGAGTGTAACATGAGCAAGGTGTCTCTATCCTACCTCACATTAAGTGATTTCATCTATAATTTTGTCCTTCCATTTTATTAAATACGTTTTATATGGTGTACCATGTGTATTGAAAACCTTCTCACCTATCACTTCCTTGAACTATTTTTTCTTCTTCTTGGGCATATGGTTGGATTAATCATCTTTCATGCCTTCCCTAGTGCATAATCTTATGTCACTTTGTAATCTTAGATATCTTTCATATTGAATATCAATAATTGTCAAATTCTTTATGAAATTTCACCTTGTATACATTAGATATTTTGTTAATCTTAATCTCATTTTTTTTCAATACTTAGATCCCGTTGCACTCGCGACGAATTTTATCATAAATGGTATTGATATTTCGTCGATGGTATTGAAACTTCATTGCCCAAATTCATTAGATAGTTCATCTCGTGGGCAATGACCTAAGTTCATATTTCGTGCGATAACCTACTTAGGTCGCCTTCCGTGCAACGACCTCGTTAGGTTGTATTTCATGTGATGGCCTATTTAGGTTGTCTTTCGTGCAATGAAATATCTAGGTCGTCTTTCGTGTGATGACCTATTTAGGTCATATTTCGTGTGATGACATATTTTAGTCATCTCATGTGTGATGAATGTAACATTCTTCCTCGTTACGAAGACAACCTCTTATAATAAGTGCAATTTTTATTTTTTTTGTGTGTGTGTACAAGGGTAACAAGACATTATACTCTATGTTGTCTCATGACGACGAATCATGACACATACAACTGCGATATCAACATAAAGATCTAAGATGCACAACGACATCTGCCAGTAATGAACAACAATCAACCGAAAATAAAGAGACTAACTACCTATCTGTCCTTCCCTGCAATGTTTAGGACCTCCAAGACACATAAGCAACGCTCAAGCCCAAGTTCCCATTGATTTTAACCATTTAAGGTCTCAGGGATGGCGACTGTTCTAAGGAACATGGAATTGTCTACATCCCTCCCGACACAAGCAGACCAATGCCTACTAAGCTAATGACAAGACAAATCATCAATATTGCAATTAAGAAAGTTATCTCATTAAGGCAACTTTCAAGGGTGAATTCTTGTTAAATCATTAGATCACTCACTACTATTACCGTATTGCATTGGAAGTGTATTTTTAATCAATCACAAGATATCGACGGTTAATAGAACAAGTAAGGCATTTATTATGACAATAATACAACCTTTAATATAACAACTAACCTGGTTATCACATTAAGGTGGAAGCATTAGTGAAACATTAATAACTCCTCAACTCATTAAATTACTCACCACTTAAAAGTCATTAAGAAGCTACTATTCTCCCTTCTTATACCAATTTAATGAGATACTAAATTCCAAAGGTAAATATAGCCACAATCCCTTTCTATTATTATTATAATACATCCCAAGGGTCTTGAACATTCCCCTCTTCTCAGTAACAGGTTATACTTCAAAGAAACCAATTTACATGAATGCTTGTAAGTTGCCAAGAGATAAATATAAGGGAACTCTATAACATCATTCCTTACTGTAAGGGTAGCATCCAGGTAGGCCTTAATTCTGTAGTGCGCAATATCAAATTATTAAGCAAATCAATATGAAGCTAAGTGAAGAAGGATTAAATGAAGGCAAGTAACAACTTCTTCTCACCCACTCTCTCTATATGTCCAAGTGTTACAAATTTAGATCTGGCCATTAAATAAACAATATCCCCACTATATATATATATATATATTTTTGGTAAGTAAGAAAGGGGGAGAATCCTTCTATTCAATCCATGAAAAAGTGCATAGTGATACATTGACTTGCTGAAGGGAGAAGACCCCTCAGATTTGAAACTAGCCTATGCTAAAAGAGAGCCCCATAGAGCACGTGGGCAAAGTAAGATGAAACATTACAATATAAGGAGAAAGGACCGGATCATTGTGTTGGTCGGGGAGGATCCTTTTTACCTTTTTTGTTACGAACATCCATCCAACCAGATGAGCTGGTAGGCTCAACAGCTTTTACCACCAAAGCCAGATGGTCTAAGGAAGTGCCATAATCTTGAGCTATTGAATTCAAGGGTGCTTCTTTGTCACTGTCTGAGTTGTCTGATTCATGAGGTCGCTTCTGAGTCCCTGGGAGTGACACTATGATCATGATTGTGTCAATTGTTTCCCCCTTTTCGTGAGGTGGGTGCAAGGACTTAACTGCGGGAGTTGGAGTCATGACTTCTAAGTCTGCAGGATTTTGTGCTGAGGCTGCACGCTGGTGTTTTGGGTCAACAGTTGGTTGCTGAGTGAGAGTTGGGGCCTGCGAAGGCCTTGAGGAAGGTGTAGGAGTTGGAGCATCTTTGTGATGTTGCTTTTTTTCAGAGGAAGGGTTCGGGTGGCTTTTGTGAGAGTCTGGTCCTTGCCAACCATTGGCTCTTTTTCGTGCTCCCGAAGTTGAGAGAGGGATGGGGGAAAGAGGACAAGTTGCCTGGAGGTGCCCTGTTTGCTGACAGGAGCGACATCTGAAGGTGGTGTTCTCATAGTCGACCATCTGTATGAAAGGATCTGCATCACCCCAGTCTATAAGAATCCTATCTGGAAGCCCTTGACTGAGGTCAATTTCAATGCATAGGCGGGCGAAAGTGACGAGTCCTTTCATTATTCTGTCTATGTCTATCTTGATAAATCTACCCAAAGCATTGCCCAGTGTGGGTAAAAAAGATGCAGAATAGAAATGCAGGGGTAGATTGGGTAGTCTTACCCAGACCGATGTAGTGATGGTTGTCATGGTCAGTGGATTGAATTATGGGAACCATCACTACATGGAGAGTCCAGATCTGCCCCAGAACCAAG
Organism: Picea engelmannii; assembly: GCA_009831015.1. NCBI lineage: Eukaryota > Viridiplantae > Streptophyta > Pinopsida > Pinales > Pinaceae > Picea > Picea engelmannii. Next base: position 132,712 of record ML805678.1, read on the forward strand.
GACCTTGCTCTAGAACACGTTGACATTCAGCTTCTATAGAGAAGTTGATGATGAAGAACCCCTTGGAGCAGAAGAATAGCTCATGCCCCTCCGACCAGATCTTGTTAACCCATTCCTTTAGCGCAGGGGCCGAGGGCCAAAGTCTGTTGAAGCGGCAAATGAGGGCTTTGGCCTGGTAGAGAAAGGCGTAGCCATAGACTTGGGGATCTTCAAATTCTACTGTTGGAGGTTTGGCGCACTGCTCACCAATGAAGGCAGATCCAAAGGGCTCATTTAATTTTGAATCTTCAGCCTTGAACCCTGAAGGAGCGGAAGTTCCTGATTTCACGGCCTGCTTGTAAGATCTTGGATGAGTGGTTGAAGGCGCTCCTCCATGCAACCGAGAAGTGAGAGAAATGGTTGCGATTTTTATATTTTCGTAGTCCCGTAGTAGAGAGCCATCTCCAAGCTGTCGTCCTTCGAAGATTAGTCATTGGAATCCAGGCGGAATACCTGTAGCTTGGTGGATTTGGGTTTTGAGTTCAAAAACAAAAACTGAGTCTTGAGCCTGCAAGCAGAGAGAAGATCCAACAATGGTCTTTATAAAAAAGGGGAAGCTTATCATAGTTTCAGAGCTAGTCTTGCCATGATATTTCGAGTGAATCCTCGATCCTGCATTCCTCTTAACTAGATTTCTGCACTAGAGGGAAGGCAGACAATCCCCTAAGAGATGAAGAACTCTGAGGTCTATGCTATTTGACAGGCTTCCAATCTTTAGGTCTAGGCGGCGGTGGTGGCTAGGGTTTAGTACTTGCCGCACCCTCCACCTATTCTCAACATTGATTCGGTCCCAAAGCGCTGGTTCACTCTTGCTAGAGAATGAGTCGGAGACGTCCTCCTCAGTTTCCTCTACACCAGCTGCTAGTTCTGTCCCGACCTCCTCGGCTTCGTCACAGACCATAACCTCCGCAGAACCAAACTTCAAATGGGCATGAAGGATGAGAGGGAGCTCTTGGTCGGCCTTACACTGAGAGTGGTGATATTTCTCAATCTCTTCGGCCCCAAACACGCGCTGGTAGAAGCTTATGGCATCCACAGCATGCGGTGCCTCCACAATCAAATGGGGTTTCAGGGTAGAGAACGTTGGCAGCTTGGCCGCCGCGCCATTTCCCTTGCCGTTCTCCGCTGCAGCCAGCACAATCTCCTTAACAATGATATGACGGTCACTCTGAGGCCTTATGAACTTCTTGATGCGGTTCTTCATAATCTTCTTGTTCAGCAAGGGAATCGCCATTATCCGAAAAGGATCTGCAGAAACCCTAGCCACAGGTCGCGTCCAATATCCCCACTATATTAAGACACTACTCAAATGATATTTAACCATATCCCAAAAGTATTAGAACGAGATCCAATTAGTATTGAACAATCCTCAAATTATATTAAGCAATGTTCAATTTAGATTAGAACAAGACCCATTATGACAATACCCACTAATCAATTATAAAAACCATGCGCCATTTCATTAACCCAAACCCACGAACAATTTATAATAAAACAAAATTTCTTCTTAACCCAATTAGAAACTAACTAGATTTAAATGAAAGGGCAAGGAACTACATTAAGTTAACAGAGAACATTCAGCCATTAAAATGAATTATCATAATTCAATGAGCCTTAAATAATCGATAAATGCAACTAAGGATTTAATTAACATTAGCCTCATCCCTAATTAAAATATCCATTCTTAATGATCGATAAAACAACTCTACATTTTACCACACAACAATGTCCATCTGCATTAGTTGAAATCAATGAAATTTTAAGGAGGGAGAACTTCGTTTGCCAGGGACAGAGGTTGCTAGAGACGAAATTACAGAACAATACAAAACAAAAATGCCCGACACCCATTGCAGAACAAATTCTCTGAACTAATTTTACAAAAATGGAAATGCCAATACACTCATTGCCAGAACGCATTCTCAAAACGAAATTTTACAAAAACGGAATGCCAATACACTCATTTGCCAGAACGAATTCTCAGAACAAATTTTATAAAATGAAAATGCCAATACACTCATTGCCAGGATGAATTCTCAAAACTAAATTTTACAAAAACGAAAATGCCAATACACTCATTGCCAGAACGAATTCTCAGAACTAAATTTTACAAAACGAAAATGCCAATACACTCATTGCGAAAATGAATTATCAGAACAAATTTTACAAAACGAAAATGCCAATACACTCATTGCCAAAACGAATTCTCAGAACTAAATTTTACAAAAACAGAATGCCAATACACCCATTGCCAGAACGCATTCTCAGAATAAATTTTACAAATAAAAATGCCAATACACTCATTGCTAGAACGAATTCTCAGAACTAAATTTTGCAAAAATGGAATGCCAATACACTCATTGCCAAAACAAATTTTCAAAACTAAATTTAAAAAAAATGGAAATGCCCACAGTCATATATAAATGTCCACATTAAAACAAAACGCCCACAGTCATATATAAAAATGGCCACCATAATTTATAAATGCCTACAGCAATATAAATGCCCACAGTAATATATAAACACCCCCATTATTACAAAATGCCCATAGCCATATATAAAAATGCCCACAGTTAGATATAAATGCCCACAATCATATATAAATGCCCACATTAAAACAAAACGCCCACAGTCAGATATAAACACTGACCGTAATTTATAAATGCCTAAAGAACACCAATAAGAAATTGTAGCCAATAGTAAGAGAATACCAAAGCCAAGGATAACTCATCGAAAGGATTGTGGGGTTATAACATTCTAGGAGCAAAAAACAACAACAATCAAACAGGATGATCCAAAATTCAACACATCAATCATCATCATAAGGATTCATATACAACTTTAAACAATTTTCCTTTTATTCTTAAACAAACAAACGCACTTGCATACCTGTGACTGACGAAGAATAACCCGAAGATGCTATTCTTCACTTGAGCTTCGTGTCGCTCCCGCTCGTCGACCACCGAGACCACACCTATACCTCCCAGCGAACGCTAGTGGTACTTTGCTTTCCCCTTAGCCCCCCGAGCCACAAAAGGGCCACACACTATCCAAATGGTATGTCTAGCTCCTAGCTCACCTCGCAAGGCCGAGCTACCACTCCTATCCGAGCTGGGAAATCCAAACTCCCCACAAGTAATCAACCAAGTCACAAATCCGGCAGCGTAACGTTATGCTAACAACCGATCCCCCCTTTCTTCCTTCTCTTCCCTTTCTTTTATAGAGTTTTAGAACTTCCATCGTTTTCCTAAATCTCATTTAATTTAAGTTTTAAATAATAACTTCTAAAAACTCTCCTTCATACAAGTGTCATCCATCCCCCACGTTTCTCCATTAACTATTTTCTTTAAGTTATTAAATTGTCTTAATTCCCTCACCCACCTAGAGTTACTCCTATTTTTACTCCTAGGTGTCCCTAGATTCCCTTACAGGTTTTAAATACTTTCCCTAAAATGAAGTTGCTAATTTAGTTCAATTTAGAAGGTTCTTTATTGTAGATTTTTTACTAAGTTGACCTTGCTTTTTACCATAAGTTCCCTCTTTCCTTTATTATGTTTCCTCCATTCCTTAGTTTCCTAATTTTTATTATTCCCTTCTTTCCCCTTTTCATTAGAGCCAAAAATGGCAGTTGCACAAATTAACCTCTTTTCCTTTTTATTAATGATTTAGTATCTTTTACACTTTCACAAGTTAAACAATTAAATTCTTCTTTACAATTTTAAATCCATGGATTTTAATTAAATTCTTACTCTCTTCATTTTACTCCAAAAAATTGATGAAGACTAAAAACTATTACTTAAGTGGTTTTTAGTTTAATTTTTTTTTTTTTTACTTTTATAGGGTATTTTTTCTTAACGTTAGACAAAATTTTACCCCTAGAGAAGCTTTAGACTTAGGACTTAGATTTTGAACTGAGCGACATTTAATTAGGGAAGTTGTTCAAGAATTTCTTAATGTGTAAAATGTGGTAGGGCCATCTAGGTTTGTTCCTTCATCATCATCAACACAACATGCCCTTCAGGACGCACTATGTGCTCCAAGGGTGTCACTTGCCTCTAGTGTTTCTTTTGCATGACGTGCCCTCAAAGATGCACCACATGCTCCAAGGCTGCCACTCACCTCTTGTGTTTCTTTTGCGTGATGTGCCCTTCAAGATGCACCATGTGCTCCAAGGGTGTCACTCGCCTCTTGACTGATTGGTAGACATCAATAACCCTTGGAGTCAACACTCCGCCGGGTGAACTTGTGGGAGACTAAGGGATTCTAAGGAATAAGGACCCCGCCTTATTGCGTGCCCCTTAGAATCATCGCGAGCGACTGTCACAGTCTTCCCTCGCGACATCGTGGGTCCTCTCAAACTAGGTAATCATTAACCTACAGTTTGAGCCATGGCGGGAGTGCTAGTAGGTTGTGGTAGGGCTGCTGTCCAAATCTCTCCCTCAACCTCTTTGGTAGTCGTGCATGTGGCCCCTTTATTCCATATGTGAGTCTGGTTGACAAGCTATCATCAACTTGCATCATCAACAATCATGTCAGAACATGTTCACATCATATCATCAAATAAAATGTAATAGCACAGTAAATAAATCAACCCAAATAGCACACTCTTTGACTCAATCCGGAGTCCAAGGGGTTCCATCGATGCCTCGACATCCTCAAGGTCCAAAACCCTGTACACTCAGTAAAACCGAGTCAATAGCACCTGCCTATGTCAATGCAGTAAAACATCATGTCATCTATCATAACGCATCATAATCAGGAACAAATGTTTTAATATCATAATAGTCTAGATCACTTGCGAGCAACTGTCCTCAAAGAATAAGTTTTCTCAGTGCGCCAGAGCGGAATGTTACATACACCCTCTCTTGGTCTAAACTTTGTCCCAAAGTTTTATAGTATAAATGCCGAAATAAGTGTATCATAGTATCATATGTCTATCTGTCAAACAAAAATGAAAATTGCTGGCACATATCATATGCGTCCTCCCAGGTCACCGAGTGTGGACTATAATTGTCCCACTGGACCTTGACCTGATCTACCGTTCAACGTCACAACTGTCGAGCATGATGATCTAAGTGTAAAGAACCTCCTCATTACGTCGATGAACCTCTTAGAACAGGTGCAATTTTTTTTTTGTTTAAAAGTGTGTGCATGCGTGTACAAGGGAAGTAAATACATTCGACTCTGCGTCGCCACCCAACGATGAACAAGGTGCAACCACGACTAACACAATAAGATGACATAAGACTCCCAACAAGTAACTGCATGCATTTAATGACGACCAATCAACAAGAAGTAAGACTGACTACCCGCCCGTCCTACCCTACAATGGTTAGGACCTCCAAGACACATAAGCAATGCTCAAGCCTAGGTTCCCATCGATTTTAACCATTTAAGGTCTCAGGGCTGGCGACTGTTCTGAGGAACATGGAGGTGTCTACATCCCGCCCGACACAAGCAGACCAAGCACACAGAAGGTTTACCAACCAAGTTCAACATTATTTAAGATGAACATCAACCCTTATTTACTAAATCAAAATAAATTGTTGTACTTGATTCAAGGACCTTACGCCATAATTGTTTATCAGTAACAATAAAGGTTACAATAACACTACCATAAAACATATTACATATATCCCAATAATGTTGCAAAAATAACAAACCCATTACATCTTATGTGCTATCCATCACAATACAACTACCGTATTAGTACCACAAATGACAACCCTCGAATTACCCTGCCATAATAACAATCATATTACAAGATAATGACAAATCTAAATACAAGTCTGGTTTATCAAGGTCAAACTCCCAATTTGACATAACTCACCACTACTTCTGACAGCTTGTTAATCCATAACATAATCATATAACCAATTGAAATTTAACCATTTATCAATAAAAGCATTTATACTATTTTCAACAGCTCATTATTTTAATATTAATCATTACTACCAAGTTTATATAAATTATGTTACCTTTGTATCTATAAATCATTTCACAATAATTTAACAATATCAAAGAAGAATTTATCATTTAGCAAATAAGCATTCAGGCTACCATGTTTATTCATCGTCTAACAAATCCTTTTTCTAGCGCTAACTAACAGTCTTAAATATAAATATATAAATAGCTTATTTTCCCAGCGCTATCTAACAGTATTAAATTATAAAAATATAAATAAAATCTAGCACCATCATTCTAACCAATCCTTTTTCCAGCGCTATCATTTTGTGTTAATCATTTAGAAGAGATATATGAAAAGAAATTACCAACTTATGATATCGCTTGATTATTCAACCGTCTGATTGTATCTCCTTGCCCGCTACTAATAAAATAATTAGAAAGGCGAGGAAATAAGATTTTTAGGATCCAGTAACCAGGTAACGAAGCAAGGCAAGGACGTGGCATTCAAGAGGTAACGTGACTAAAGTTGTATTCCCTTTTTGGAAACAGAAAACTTCGTAGAGGGCCCAAGCTGGGTAAGAATCCATCAACGGGTTTAAGGGCATAACATCGTGCCAGACTCATCAACGTTACGCAAGGCTATCAGCGAGGAATTAGCCATCACTGTACTGTGCACCAGAAGGGGGTTTTGATTTTTTTTTAAAAAGAAGCTGTAAAAAAAAACGCTATTGAGGCTCGCCGAGGTTTTTTTGTTGCTACTGAAATTAAAGGGCAGGGGCATTGTGCAGAGACACACCAGGAAGGATTGTTGGTAGGTGAAACAAGGGAAGGAAAAAACGGTCATAACTATGGGCGATGGAAGGTTTGATCCCAGGCAGTCAGTGGAGAGTAATCCCGCATGACCGTACAGTCCTGGGCACAACGATGGTGAAACGAAGTGTAAATGCTGGAAACAAATCAAGTTTCCAAGTCGTGGTCTAAGGTAAAACGGTCACACACAATAGTCGCTGCCGCCCACTCACCTCAGTCGGCCTCGAACAACAATCATAAGCAGTGGTTTGTGAGTTTGTGAATTCTATAAAATTTCATTAACCAAGAAACTCGTGGACACATTTTACAGAGTTTAAAACACACTCCAATACGCATCACGGTACCTGTAAGAAAATTTACCAACGCTAAGAGGGGTGTACCGTTGCAGAAACACGAACAGGGTGTCACTCGGGGCATGCATCACTAATTACCCTTACCCCATGATAGAACCCAACCCTTCTCTGAGAATTTAAAAGAACCAACAAAAACCATGATCGTAGGGCAGAAGGCTGTGCCACTCAATCACACGTGGGCCTCTACTATTTCCCTAAAAATACACAGTCCAAAAAAAACTGAATCCCTCTCCCGCTATCGATTGCAGAAGTTCTGGCCCAGAAATTTAAGAATGATCCAGAATAAAAATACAACACTACACAGTCCCTAAAATCGAATCTAGATACTCAATCCGTTGTTGAGGTTTCGGCCGCAAAAACCAAGGAAATATTCCAGGAAGTGATAGAAGGAACAATACACCGTCCCAAATTTAATTCAGTCACAAGTTTATAAAAATTTAAACGTTTCCAAGTAAAGAAGGGATGCATGGCCCAACGGAAAACACAGCCCAAGGATACAATAAGTAAGACACGTCCAGGTAAGGAACGACACCAGTCCCATTTTTTTAACCGCAAACACTTAGAAAAAGGGAAGAAGAAAAATCACAGCCAGAGGTGGGGATTATGGGCTCAGCATTGCTCAATCATCCAAGCATCCAAAAATCCAGACAACCACCCAACGCAAGGCTCCAAGGGAGAGTTCATGAGGTCCTGGGCGAAGGAGTTCGCAGTGGATTTCTTGATGCGAAAAAAAATGAAATTTAAAAGCAATTATAAACCTATAAGGCGCCAAGGATTTGCAACAGTAAATAAGGTCCGACAAAAATTTAAAACCATAAGGGACAGGTAGATTATCCATTATTCTAACAGGTGGAACTATTACAACACTACAAATTAAGGAGAAGCATGGAGACGGAACAGGAATGGATAAGGGTTTTTGCACTACCGGAATTGGACTGTAGGTAAATTAAATGAAGGGAAGCTACTCAAGCAATGGAGGCCATAAAATGCAGAAGGATGAAGTCTCTCCTAGGTGATTCATAATTCATACAAAGACGACGAAAAACATGGCAACAAACCAAAAATTCTTACCATCTATATGCAAATCATCATGCAATCAACTAAATAGAATTACGAATTTTTAGATGGGCATACCTTAAGCAAAGCTGAAGGTTTTGCTGCCGCTGTTCTGTGCTAGTGCTCCGTCCCACTCCACTCACCGACCGTCGAGACTACACAGGTACCTCCCAGCCAATTGCTAGGGGTACTCTACTTCCCCCTTAGCCCCCCGAGCTGCAAAGGGGCCACACACTATCTAGATGGTACGTCTAGCTCCCAACTCACCTCGCAAGGCCGAGCTACCACTCCTATCCAAGCTGGGAAAACCCAACTCTCCACAAGTAATCAATCAAGTCACAAATTTTCCAGCGTAACGTTACACTAACAGTCGATCCCTTTCTTCCTCCTCTTCCCTTTCTTTTATAGAGTTTTTAGCATCTCCAACTTTCCCTAAATCACATTTAAATTATGTTTTAATAAAAATATTCTAAATATTCTCCTTCGCACAAGTGTCGTCCATCCCCCTCTTTCCTCCAATAATTATTTTCTTTAAATTTATTAATTGTCTCATTTCCCTCACCCACCTAGAGGTTCTCCTAAATTTACTCCTAGGTACATTCCTAGATCCCCTTAAATGTTTTAAATACTTTCCCTAAAATGATGTTTCTAATTTAGTTCATTTTAGAAGGTTCTTAATTGCAGATTCCTTACTATGTTGACCTCACTTTTTACCATAAGTTCCCTTCCTTCCTTTATTATGTTTCCTCCAATTCTTAGTTTCCTAATTTTTATTTTTCCCTTCTTTCCCCTTTTAATAAAGCCAAAATGGCAGTTGCGCTATTTAATCTTTTCCTTTTATTACTAATTTAATACCTTTTTATACTTTCCCAAGTTAAGAATTAATTTCTTCTTTGCAATTTTTAAATCCACTAGTTTTAATTAAATTCTCACTCTCTTCATTTATCCCAAGAATTTTATGAAGACTAAACTATTACTTAAGTGGGTTTTAGTTTAAATTTTTATTTTTATTTTTATAGGGTCTTTTTCTTAAGGCTAAACAAAATTCTACCCTAGAGAAGTTTTAGACTTAGATTTAGATTCTGAACAGGGCGACAATTATTTAGGCAAGTTGTTTAATAATTTCTTAATGTGTTAAAAGTCTTAGGGCCATCTAGGTTTGTTCCTTCATCAACATCATTGCGATGTGCCCTTCAGGACGCACCACGTGCTCCAAGGGTGCCACTTGCCTCGTTCATTTCTTTTGTGCAACGTGCCCTTCAGGATGCATCACGTGCTCCAAGGGTGCCACTCACTTCTTGTGTTTCTTTTGCGCGATGTGCCCTTCAGGATGCACCATGTGCTCCAAGAGTGCCACTTGCTTCTTGTGTTTCTTTTGCATGACGTTCCCTTCAGGATGCACCACGTGATCCAAGGGTGCCACTCGCCAACTTGACTGATTGGTAGACATCAATAACCCCTGGAGTCAACACTCCGCCAGGTGAACATGTGGGAGACTAAGGGATTCTAAGGAATAAGGCCCCCACATTATTGCGCACCCCTTAGAGTCATCGTGAGTGACTGTAGTAGTCTGCCCTCACGACATCGTGGATCCTCTCGAACTAGGTAATCGTTAACCTACAGTTTGAGCCATGGACGGAGTGATAGTAGGCTGTGGCAGGGATGCTGTCCACACCTCTCCCTCAACCTCTCTGGTAATCGTGTGGGTGTGGCCCCTTTACTCCATATGTGATTCTGGTTGGCAAGCTATCGTCATCCTGCATCATCAATAATTGTATCAGAACATGTCCACATCATATCATCAAATCAAATATACTAAAATCACAGTAAACAATCAACCCAAAGCACACTCCCTGACTCGATCTGAAGTCCAAGGGGTCCCGTCGATGCCTCTGCATCCTCAAGGTCAAAAAACCTGCACACTCAGTAAAATTGAGTCAATAGCACCTGTCCATGTCAAAGTAGTGAAACCTCATGTCATCTATCAGATCACATCATAATCAAGGATAAATGTTTTCTTATCATAAAAGTCCAGATCACGTGCGAGCAAGTGTCCTCAAAGAATAAGTTTTCTTAGTGCGCCAGAGCGGGATGTTACACTAAGATGTGGACCAGCTCAGCCATGAGGGCTCCCTCGTCTAATACCTGCAAGGAAATCATGTAAATGACATGGGTAGGATCACTAATATAATGTCTCAAAACAGATACATGAAAAACATCATGCATACGCCTCAAGGAATCAGGCAAGGCTAGTCGATAGGCCATGGGCCCCTTTCTCTCCACAATCTTGAAAGGTCCCAGCAACCTAGGAGAGAGTTTATCTCCCTTTACAAACTTGATCGAACTTTTATGTGGTTTAACCCGCAAGAAGACTCGATCGCCGACCTCGTAACTATGGTCGACTCGGTGTGCATCGACATAACTCTTCTGTCGATCCTGCACTTCTTTAATTCTTTGTCTTATGGTTTGCATTTTCTCTTCCATTTCTTGGATCACTTCTGGTCCCACCAGGACCCTATCCTCAAGATGATCCCAACTCAAGGGCATCTGACATAGTCGTTCGTAAAGAAACTCGAAAGGTGCCATCTTAAGGGTGCTTTGGTAACTGTTGTTGTAAGCGAACTCTACTAGTGGCAAGAATTCCTCCCAATGCTTTTGTTGGTCCATCACATACATGTGGGACATGTCTTCCAAGGTTTGGTTCATTCATTCGGTCTGTTCGTTAGTCTCTGGGTGATACGCAGTACTAAAGTTAAGTTGGGTTCCCAAGGCCTCTTTGAAACTCGTCCAAAATCGTCCTATAAACATCGATCCTCGATCGGATATAATCCTCTTAGGCATGCCATGCAACCTCACAATCTCACTGATGAAAACTCTAGCTATGTTAGATGCCTGATACATCGTATGCACAGGAATAAAGTGAGCACTCTTCATCAGAGTGTCTACTACTACAAAAATCGAGTCATGTCTACTGGCCATCAGTGGAAATCCAACAATAAAATCCATCGAAATAACCTCCCATTTCGATTCTGGAATGGCATGTGGTTGAAGTAATCCTGTTGGGTGTTTATGTTCAACCTTTACTTGCTAGCACTCCAGACATCTGGCCACATAGTTGACTATGTTGGCCTTCATTCCCTTTCAGAAGAATAAGGGTTTAAGGTCTGCCCTCATCTTCGTGACTCCTAGGTGAGCCATGTAAACTTCTCTATGAGCCTCGCTCAGGATCAACATCCTCAACTCATTGTTTGGCGATACGTAAATCTGACTTCTAAACCTCAATAACCCATTTCTATCAAATGAAAATCCCTCATATCGTGGTAACATCATGGTGTTTTGTCCGATAAAACCCTCGACCTCTTTGTACCAGTCATCGTCACGCTGTAAAGTGAGAATCTTCTCACGTAGATTCATCTAAAGAGGTAACACCGAAAAGATGCATGGTCTCTGACTCAAAGAATCTGCCACTCGGTTCACTGTTCCTTTTATGTAAGAAATCTCAAAGTCATATTCACTAAGCAATTCCGACCAACGTCATTATTGTGCGTTTAGGTTGCTTTGCATAAAAATGTGTTGTAGTCCACAATGGTCAATCTTTAATTCAAATTTTTGTCCAACAAGGTAGTGTCTCCAAACCTTCAAGGCATATATGATGGCTAATAAATCCAAATCATGCGTCGCATAGTTCTCCTCATACCTTCTCAGTTTCCTCAAAATGTAAGCAATCTCTCTTCTGTCTTGCATCAAGACTCCGCCTAAACCTTCATTGGATGTGTCTGTGCATACCAGGAAGTTTGCATCCATGTCAGGGACCTTTAGTATCGGCGTTGTCGTCAACAACTCTTTAAGCTTCTGAAATGCTTCCGTGCATTTCTCGGTCCAAACGAACTTCTTGTTTTTCTTCTACAATTCCATGATCGGATTTGCTATCTTAGAAAATCCCTCGACAAACCATCGATAGTATCCTGCTAAACCCATAAAGCTACGCACTTATGTGACATTCATCGGCGCAGGCCATTCCATAATAGCCTCGACCTTGGCTGGATCCATGGTGATACCTTTGCCGGAGATGACATGCCCTAAGTAGTGAATCTTCGATTGATAAAAAGAGCATTTGGAAAATTTCCCATACAGTTTGTGCTCTCGCAGACACTGTAGTACCAAGCACAAGTGCTCTTCATGCTCCTCTGTCGTACGAGAGTAAATCAAAATATCGTCAATGAACACTTGGACGAACTTGTCCAAGTACTCGTGGAACACCCCGTTCATCAAACTCATAAATACTCCTGGGGTATTTGTCAGTCCAAACAGTAAAATAGTAAACTCGTAATGTCAAAACCTCATCTTAAAAGCGGTCTTAGGGACTTCATCCTCCTTGATCCATAACTAGTGATACCCTGATCGCAAATCGATCTTGGAGAACACTGTTGCACCCTTCATTTGATCGAACAGATCATGAATTCTCGCCAAGGGATACTGATTCTTGATCGTGGCCTTGTTCAGTTGATGGTAGTTGATGCAAATCCTCCACGATCCATCCTTTTTATGTATGAAAATAACTGGTACACCCCAAGGTGACACACTAGGACGTATCAGTCCCAGGTCCAACAACTCCTTCAGTTGAATTTTCAACTCTTGTAACTCTGGGGTGGACATCTGATAAGGCGTTCTTGCTATCAGTTCAGTCCACAGTTTTAGGTCTATGGTAAACTATAATTCCCTCTCCCGCGACATCCCAGGTAACTCCTCCAGAAACACGTTCGCAAACTCTCTCACCACCGGAAGGTGTTCTAGACCTTCTGCTACTCCCTTCTCGTTTAGCGCAAGGATTGCATAAAGCTTGCACCCCTTGCACATACTCTTCTATAACTGTAAGGAAGAGACGAACCTTAGGGAAACTCCCTGGTTCCATCCTACATTCACACATCTCTGTCCTTTGTCATCAACCAAGCTCAGTTGTTTCATCTTACAGTTGAGTATCGCCTCATGCGATTCCAACCAATCCATACCAATCACGACATCATAAGATCCTAAGATCGTGACGTACAAGTTGGCCCTCGTGACAAACTCTCCCAGGTTAAGGGCACAGCCTGTAACCTTTCCTCCAACCTTCTGTTTAGCTCTTGATGCCATCTCTATGAAGCTAAACTCATCCTGTTTGACTGCCTTTACCTTAATCCTTTTTAGCACTGCACCAGAAATGAAACTCTCGGTAGCACCGGGATCTATCAAAATACTAAGAGTCTAGTTAGTGACAGTACATGTCATGTCGAGCATAGTCGACTGATGCTCTACCTGGCGGTTATTCACCGTTGCATGAATCTGATGGGCATTGCCCATATCTCCCACTGTAGTGGGTCTGGCTGATCCATAATCTCTGGTCCTCTCCACAAGACAGTCGCACTGGTAGTGTGGCTCCCCACACGTCCAACACCCCTTCTTCGGCCCAATAGTCCTAGTACCCGAAGTAGAAGATGACGACCCACTGGCCTAGAACCCTGGTCTGTTCTGATGAACAAACCTAAACTGTTGTTGTTGCTAGCAATGCTGCTGCTGATGCTGTGGTCCCCGATAAGGCATCTGCTACTGAGGCGGTGGTTGTCGGGGTGTGGTGAAAGTGGATCCCCTCTGGAAGCCACGATATCCCAACGTATGTCTCACTGGTGTCTAGTGTTGCCATGTTCCAGATGAAACCTACCCTTCTGGTCTCACTGGAGTCCTAGTCTGACCCCCACTAATAAGCTCCTCCTTTACTATGAGGGCCTTCTGGATGACATCGTGCAAGTTTTGAGGCATCAAAATCCTAACCTTTGCATGCATGTTGCCGTTAAGGCCAAATACGAACCTGTTGGCCTTAAGTTTCTCCATGTTAAGATGCAGAGCATACTGGAGCAGCTCCATAAAATGTGCCTCATATTCGGGCACCATACAACTTCCCTGTCGTAGGGCGTTGAACGCATTGAGTTGATGCTCAATGAATTCCTCTGAAAGGTACCTCTCTCGGAACCGTTCCTCGAACAATTCCCATGAAATGTCTTCGACAGCCATGTTCAACTACAGTAGGAGTGTCTTCCACCATAGAAGAGCACTCCCCTTCAATTGAAACACCACCATACAGACCTTCATGTTGGAGGTATAATCATGAAGTGTGAAGCACATCACCATGTTCTCCAACCATGCCTCGGTGGCTGTGCCATCTGGGGCAACAAAGAACTCAGAAAATTTGACCTTCTCGAGTTCACGGTGAATGCTACTAGTAACGGCCGATGTGCACGGTGAAACCTCAGTGGGTGCCAGTGCCCTGGCCTTATCTTTGTCCAAACAACTGATCAGTGCCTCAGACATGCGCTTAAAGGATATCATCATCCCAACTACATCGCAAACTGCTATCTTCTCCTGTCCAAGAACCTGCTCGTCTCCCTGGGGGTTAGACCCCTCCGGCGTGGATGCTACTGGGGGCGTCACGCCTCCTCCCCTAGCACCCCGTCGTCTACCTCTGCGGTGCCCTCTAACCATGATTACCTGCACGCACACAATTAACTCGATTAGCAACAGTATAATCAAATCATGTCAACGAAAGTCGTAGTATTCCCATGTCACGGGTCGAACCTGCTCTGATACCATATGTAACATTCCTCCTCGTTACGAAGACAACCTCTTATAACAAGTGCAAATTTTTTTTTGTGTGTGCGTGTGTACAAGGGTAACAAGACATTATACTTTGCACTGTCGCATGATGACGAATCATGATGCATACAACTACGATATCAACATAAAGATCTAAGATGCACAACAACATCTTCTAGTAATGAACAACAATCAACCGACAATAAAAAGACTGACCACCCATCCATTCTAACCTGTAATGGTTAGGACCTCCAAGACACATAAGCAACGCTCAAGCCCAGTTTCCCATCGATTTTAACCATTTAAGGTCTCAAGTATTACCCATGATTTTGGTCATCATGATGATGTATTAATGATGGTATACTCAGGCTCTTCATAAGAACTTTCTCCTGAGAAAAGTTACTTTCTTCTCTTTCCAGAAATATCATTTTTGAAGGAGGTTCATAGGCTGCTAGTATATTTTCCTGCGAGAATGTATGATTCTCGCAGGCTGCCTTAAGCCAGGGTGCGAGAAGTTCACACTGTGTTGAACTACTAGGGTGAAAACTCTTTCTAAAGCAAGGAAAAATATGAATTCTCGATGCTTCTAGAAGGGAATCTTCTAGAAGGATGAGATGGCATTCGAATGGTTATCCTAGTACTAGATTCCCTGATATTTTGGGATCATTCGTATCCAAGTAACTAATTCATTCTCTCCTATATATTGAGGGAATTCTCATGGAAAAGGTTAAGAAAAGTTAAGCAAGGTTAAGCAAGATTCATTGGAGAATTGGTGAAAGAATTATGCGAAGGATTGAAGCTTGAACAACAGGCTAGGAAACACCAGCAAGGATATCATAAGGGTTTTGATTTTCTTCATGTAAGTGAGCAAGTGTGTGTCAGAGCTAAGGGCCATCGAAAGTAAGTTTGCGACATCAAGGCTCAAGTTGTAATATTTACTTTCCATCAATATGATACAGTAATATGTCCCTTTCCCATAAAGCTATTTCCATTTTATTGTATAATTCCTTGATCATATACATAGATTGACTGTTGAATAGATTGTGCTTTCTTCACTTTGGTTGGTTTGTGTTGTCTTGGTCTTGACTGCACGAGGGCACTGGAGCGAAGAGAGAGCAACAAAAACCATAGGAAGCGATAATAAGGTATGTTCTTAGTTCTTGCCTCATTCAATAGTCAAAATCTAGGGAAAGAGTCATGTTCTGTCTTGCTTTGTTCTAGATCCAGGTGGATCTAGATAGATCGGTTAGTGTCCGCACCTACAGATTTATCCAATAACAAAATTGGCGACTCCACTGGGGACGATCCCATTTTCTTTGTGGCTTTTTGTATTTTTCTATGGCCATTTTCTCTGGTTTCACTTTTCTCCTATCCTATCAATCTCTGAGTCTTCAGGATATCCTAATAGACCCTCTGGGTCCAGAGGCCTTTTTCAATTTTGCTTCATTTTTCAAATTTTTGATTATGTTCATGCATTCTCGCATTGTACTTCATTGCAGCCTACGAGAATAGGTAGAGTTCGCACTCTTCCTTTAGGTTTCAGTGCAAGGTTCTCGCACCCTGCTCAAGGGTCACCTGTGAGAATCAGTGATTCTCGCACTGTGTAATACTACCTGCCTGTGCACTCTTTTTGTCAAAAATTTGGATTTGAGTTTTGGTCTTTCCAACTTCCCAGATCAGATTGATTGCCTCTTATGAGTTTCTTGCACCTTTGATTGATATCTTTCTTGTCTTTGTCTGCATGCATGAACAGTCTTAGGGTTCCAAGGATTTTATTGTCATTTGTGTCTTGACTTTCGTTTCTTGACTTTTCTTGGCAAAACCATTCTTTCTAACTTCAAACTTTGAGTGTGTTTGATTAGTTAAGAACCAGTGATTGGTTGAAAGTTGAGTGCTTGGTTTTTCTCATTTGCTTATTGGTTTGAAAGATCATTTTCTTTTTTTCATTTGAAAAGACTTAATTGGTTTGCTCTTTATTTTTTCTTTCATTGAAAGAGTCGATTGGGTTTGTCATTGCTTGTTCATTTGGTTTGATTTTCTGTACTCTCGCTATTATAGTGAGGGTCCTTTTTGAAAAGTGAACAAAGATTTTTCTTTCAAAAAATTCTTTTCGTTTTAGAAAACATTGAAAATCAAATTGTTGAGATTGTTGAAGTATTTGAAAAAGACACGATAGAGAATTGTCATTTGATAAGTGATTGTTTGCATTTGCATTTTCAAGGAGATTTTGCATTGTAGTTCAAGGTTGATCTAGAAAACATTCTCTCTCTCCCATACATACATAGGATTCATTGAATGAAAAGTGATATATTTCATTCTCATCCTTTCATTGTTGGGTTAGAGTCATACAACATAAGTTTCACCTCCATTTCCTTTGAGTAAACAACAACTCTTAATAACATTGTTTAATCATAAAATTTATCTAGTAACTCTTTTCTAGGGATCTTTTACACCAACATTTAGCTAGGCTAGCGCTTTGGAGTAGGAAGAGAGATACACTCTCCAAAATCTCAAAACACACAATAACATCTTGTGTTAGAGAGTGTTAAATTCCATTTGTAACATCTTGTCTTGGGAATCCATTCTCACACAAGGGTCAAACACTAGGTCGCATTGATATTGGCAGAGTTACTCACCTTTTTTTGTTGATATCAGTGTAGAGATTGCATGTATTATGGGGATCACTCGAAGGTATACGCACAAGGTTGAGAGGAAGCCTTTTGAGTTGATTGCGGGCTAGATACCCTGCCCTTGCATTTGGATCGGACTGTCGACTGTTCCCCCAGGCTTTATTGTTGTTGGTGGTGACCTTAGTGGCCTATCTTTCTAGGATCTTACCCAAGGTGACTGTGGAGGGGAAAGTCTTCACAGTACCTAGAATTGACGTTGACCAAACTCACTCGGGCTCCTTGGAGGGTATACCCACGATTATGTGTGGGAGCTTGCACCAGGGTGTAAGTCCGTTAAGCAGATCGTCAGCGTAACTTTTCCACCATAGCCCCACCCCTTCTCATCTCATTTTTGCAACGTTGGATTTCATCACCAACTAGTGGATTTGAAATTAGAAGGTCTTATTTGCCTGGTGATTGCTTCCCAGATTTTGTTTACTAGCATGTGTTGTTTGTTTCTCAAAGTTGACCATACGATTTTCTTCGCAAAGTTTGTCACTCATTTATAATTGCTCCTCCATGTCATTCACATAGAATGCAAGGTTTATCTCCAGAGAATTTGGATGGTTCTCAACCCTTGCCTACAGCTACACCTGAGGGCTCTCCTGGGCACAGTGAAGCTACAGTCATCACCACACCACAATTGGAACAAACTGATTATCTAGAACATTTTTGAATTACAAATACTTCAGAGGATTTTTGACTTCCCAGTGATTCTCAGGGCCCTTTTAGACGACTGAATTCTTCCGGATAATTAGTTGTAACCTCTTCTGGATCACCCGTTGGGCCTTTTCCCGGCGTAGAAGGCCAAGATCCTTTTTGGTCTACAGGTGATTTCTGAAGGACCCTTTTTGGTCCTGGTTCACCTGTGGTCTCCAAAATCAACCCTTTGGTGTTTTTTGAGACAGAGACTGTACCATTGAATACCACTTATCAGTTTACTGTCCCTTCCGAGATGGCCCATCTCACGAATACTACGAGTGTCCCAATCGGGTTCACTGCAGCTGATCTTGCTCCTATAAACACACAACGAATGCCCAATGTCACTTCGACACTACCACCTGGATACCATGTGTTGAATGCTTTGTGGAATGCTTCTATTCCAACACCTTCGCAACCCCATCCGGTTCTCTAGGTGGTCCTTCTTTTCCTGGGAACCCTATTCCTGGTTTTATTCTGACACTCCCTCAATTTCCTTCTGGAAATCCTAATCCTAGTGGCACTATCCCATCCATTACATTGAACTTGCAGATTCCTGTTGGTGGACAAGGTGGTACGATTCAATTTCCTCTTACCGAACACATTCCAATTACTACACAACCTTTGCTTGGAACACAACTTCCGGTTGGAACTCCACCTACGATAGGGGGCACAACCTCACCTTTTGGACAAAATATACCTCCTACTTTGACCCAGTATTGGAATCAAATGATACAAAATCTTCCTCAAACAACTGGGGGGCAGCAGTTTCCTATCCCTACTATAGGACAACTGTATCCAGGTATACCTAATCCTATTTGGGGTACGAATGGTCAAATGCGTGTCCCCGCTCAAGGTTACAATCCCTCGAGCTACTATCCTCTCCAACCACCACTGAATCTGCTTGGGTCTTCCCATTATGGACAGACTGCTTACAGTCCTACTGGTTTGCTGACAGAGCTTCCACCCCAAAGCCACCAGTACCCGCAGGTGAATCGATAGTTACCTTTTCTTGCTACTTTGGATTTGCCAGATTTGTCTAGGATTTTAAATGATCCTATTCATCACTCTCCCCAATGGCCTGTTATTCCAACCAAGCTCCCATCGGATATTCCTAAATTCGACAGCAAAGTGGGAGAGGACCCAAACAATCATGTTATGAATTTTCACTTATGGTGTTCATCCAACTCATTGATGGATGACTCTATTCGATTACATCTTTTTCAACGAACCCTTACCGATTCTACTACAAAGTGGTATATTGAATTTCCATGAGGTTGCTTCTCTAATTTTAACACTTTAGCCATGGCTTTCCTTACGCATTACTAGTTACCGATCCATTATGATATGGGGACTGAGATTTTGACTTCCTTCAAACAAAGTAAAGGTTCTCATATATCTGATCATATCCATGAGTGGCAAAGGAGACAACATCTGATTAAACTTGAGATCCCCAATCAGTTCCTGGCGGAATGGTTTACAAAATCCTTTATGAACGAAATTGGTAAGGAGATTTCTATGGGTGGTGTCGTCACGGAAGAGCAGGCTATAAGTCGTGCTCAATATCTTGATCTCGTTTACTCACAGATGGGAACTCTTTATGATTTACTACCAGATTTACCTCATCCTAATACTTCCAGCACTTCAACTGCTCCAGCTGCCTCGCATGCAGCTGACGGTGTGATTGGTACTGCCCAAGCCCAATCGCATTTTGTTTCAAGCACAAACCCTAAATCGATTTCTTCTAATGTTCAAAATTCTTCATCTCCTGGCACTCCCACCAGCAAAACTTCCGAGGTAAATGCTTTCCAATCTAACCCAGCCGGTAAAAACAAATCTAAAAAGGGAAGAGGCAAGAATAAGGAGGGAAAAAATAATACTCAAGCCGAGCAAACTAAAACCACTCCTATTGAAGATCGGGATAAGCACAAACCACAATACCCTTTCCTTATCTGTGGTGATGATCATTACATGAAGGATTGTCCACGACGTGCCGAGGTCACTAAGTTCCTTTAGGGAGCTCCAAAACCACCTGGACCGACTATCTTGTCCCAACCCTTCCCGTCTCAACAATAGGCTCCATTGGTCATTCATGACCAACCCTTCTCCTCTACAACATCATATGTTTTGATGTGTACTGGTGATTCTAAGAAGAATAGCATTGCACTCACGAATCAAGCCAAAGATTATTCTCCATCTAAGGAGAAGGTTGATGATTTACCTCCTTCTTTGGTACAACCCTCTCTAGCGACTCCACCTACTAACGGTCCTCTTCATCTCGAACGACCGAGCCTCGACACAGTTCTGTGACCCCCCCCTAAGGGTGTCGTATGAAAATTGGCTTTCAATCCTCATGCTCGTGTGGCCCAAAACTACAATATTGTTTAAGATCTGGCCCAGGCACCTTCAACGATGTCAGCCCTTGAAGTCCTTCAATATTGTCCTGCACAACGGAAGGCACTGTTGAAAGCTATAGGTTGAATTGACCTGACAGATACGAATTTAATAGTATTTGACTTAGAAGATCACACTCCAAGGTTACCCCCTCAACTCGCGTTTCAACTCCAAGTTGTTGTCTCTGACAAGAACATTTGTTGAACTATTATCGATGAGGGTGCCTCGACTTGTGTTATGTCTCTTGCTTGTTGGAAAGCCATTGGCTCTCCTCCTTTGAATGAATCCCAAAACACTCTTAAAGCATTCAATGGATCTGGTTTTAATCATTACAACATTCTTCCTTCGTTGCCCATCACGTTAGAAGGTAAAATGGTCCAAGTTGAAGTGGAAGTCTTTGACGCTCCCCTTGATTACAATCTTCTACTTGGCCACAGCTAGATCGATTCCATGCGTGCTGTTGTGTCAACACTTTTCCGTGTAGTACGTTTCCCTCATCAAGGAAAGGTTGTTACAGTTGACCAACTTGCCTTCTTCAATTTTGATCCTCGTACTAGCAACATGTCATTTATTGCTAAAACCCCACCGAGTTATGAGAACATCGGTGTTAGCCTTTTAAAGGACTCCTAATTAATGGGTACTTTCCCCATTCCACCACCTTATGTTACACACCCGTCAGTTGCTTCTATCAACATGATTTCCACCATGCCTCATGAACTTCCTGTGTCTTCCGACCCTTGGATAGTCCCTGACCCTGGAGATCATCTTCGTTACGGCAACGAAATGTCATTAAGTCTGGTTGAGTCTGCTTATCAGGCCATTCAATTGCAAACACCTTCTACCCCTTCTCTTGATGAGTTGTCTCTAGATCCTTTTCGTCTTATTTTTCCCACTGACGAGATGACAATGTCCGTCATGGAGGACACCCCTTGGGACGATGGGCATCATCGTTCCATACTCTTTTTGGAACAACACACTCTTGAGAACTACCAACGGATTTCGACTCCGTCAACCGTTGTTGTCATTTCGACCATTCCTAGGTCTACACATGATGTGTTTGCTGAAGGGAACCTCAGTAATATCTCTCCCGCGATTCCCATTGACATATCCATAAAACTTGGGATCATTGAAAATGTCCATATTTGAGCTTCGTGTTTTTCGGACGAAATCGTCACCTATACGTCTCTTTTCAAAGAATTTCATGACATATTCACCTAGAGCTATGAAGAAATGACAGATATCGACCCTGCAATTGTTGGACATGAGATAAAGACATACCCCGATGCTAAACCCATCCGAAAACGCCTTCGTCCAGTTCACCCACGTAAAGCGGCTGCTATCAAACTCGAAGTTGAGAAACTTCTGAAAGCCAACTTTATTTATTTGGCGGCTCTTACAGAATGGGTTTCCAATCCTATCCCAATTGACAAGAAAGGCAATAGTATTCGTGTATGTGTTGATTATAGGGATATTAACAAAGCTTGTCCCAAGGACAACTTTCCTACCCCCTTCGTCGATTAGATTGTCGATGACTACGCCAGAAGTGAAATTTTCTCCCTCACGGATGGTTTCTCCGGCTATAATCAAATTAACATTGCTCCTGAGGATCAACATAAGACTGCTTTTATTTATCCTTGGGGTACTTTTGCCTATCGGAAACTCCCATTCAAACTTACGAATGCAGGCGCAACTTTTCAATGCGCTATGTCTTATGCTTTTCATGATATCAAGCATATCGTTCAACCCTATTTGGATGATTTACCTGCTCATTCTATGTGTAGATTCGATCACCCTACTCACCTCCTGATCCAGGTGGATACCGGTGGCCACCCACCTTTTCCAGCTGGCTCAAAACAACTTTTTAGCAGTTTTTCGGGTCCTGAACTTCTGGAGTCGTTTTGAGGCCCTAAACGACATTTTTTGGGGTATGTTGCGGTTGCAAAATTTCATTGCAAATGTTGTAGTCCTCAGATAGATCTTTCCAATGGGCTATCATATGCCTAAAATGGAGATCGTATGCAAAAGTTATGACCTCGGGAAGTTGATGTACTGACTTACCCAAACGGGGCCCACATGACTTTTGGTGCTTCATCTCCTAGGGTTAGGTTTTTGGATGTTTAGGGTTTTTGAAACTCCTGTTTATTGTAAAAAGACCTTGAGAGCCTCATTGTAATGATCTTCTTGTGAATGAGCGTAGTGATCACATCTCTTCTCAAAGATAAGATGCCACCATTCCAGCAAGTTTGTTTTCCACTGCATTTTACAGTTTTAGCTTATTTCTTTATTGAATAGAAAACTAGTTTTACTGTATCTTTGTTATTCTGTGTTAAGAAAAACCAGTTTTACTGTATCTTTGTTATTCTGTGTTAAGCATCTGGTAATAATCTGTAGTCATTTCGTTATGCTCATAAAATCTGGATCAGTGGTATCAGAGCAGTCTGCTCCTTGTCATCTTAATGCATGCCCCCAACAAGATCAGAGTACAAAGATTTGGGTCTCGAGCTTGTTTCTCTTGAGGACAAAATCTCTCACACACCCAAGCGACCTCTCATGGAAGGAGAAAAGAAAGATGAAGGGATAGGAGATCCTTTCAAACTGTTGATTGAGGAAGCCCTCACGCAATAGAGGAACGAGATGATGGATAATTTTGCGCAAATCCTTCGGCGACTACCAACAGGCGACTCATCTTCTTCGAGCGGAGGCACCGCCCCCTTTAAGGTACAAATAAACTTTGATATTCCTATATTTGAAGGTCATATAGACGCATATGTTGTAGACAAGTGGTTGAATCTACTAGAAGGGTATTTCTCTATCAATAAATTTTTGAATAGAGAAAAGATTACTTTTGCGCTCCTCAAAGCCGTTCCCCATGTCAAAGATTGGTGGGAAACTTTCTGTGAGTAAAAGGAAATAGAGGAACCTTCATTATTTACAGTCACGGGCACCTGGGAATCCTTCAGGGATGCTATTAAGGAACAATACTACCCTGTCGGAAGTTATGACGACTTGTATACCAAATGGACCACACTGCGACAAGAAAGAGACCAAGCAGTGCCAGATTTCACAAATATCTTCCATACCTTGTGCACCAAGTTGGGTATCAAAGATTCAGAGAGACATATGGTGCTCAAGTATTGCAGTGCTCTGCATATATACATCCATACCAAAATGGAATTTCTGGACATCTCATCCTTGGGCGTGGCCTACCGATATGCTGTCAAAATCAAGCAGAAGCTCAAACAAAAGACACAAAAATTTGGGTTAGGGAACCCCTCACAACAAAAGCCAAAAAATGGCGGCCCCAACCCATAGAACATAGGACAGAGCAAAGATGTATAGTATAAGGACAACTAGTCCAAGCCACAAGTAAATAAGGACACCGAAAAGACAAAGAAAGATACTAGGAAGTGGTGCAACTTCCATAAGATCCCTTGGCATAAAACTACTGACTATCGCTCAAAGCAGATGCTGGTGGCTGAAGTGAAAGCCTCTAAATCAGATGTGGGTTCTGAATCTGAGTCAAAACCAGAAAGGGGAATAAGGATCATTGACACAGAACCCAATGCCACCGTTGCTACCACTAAGCTCCAACAAGGTGAACTAGAGGAGCCAGAAGAAGGAGAGCGCCTCTTCCATTCCCAGATGTGGGTAAAAGGCACCCCACTGCACTTCATTGTTGATAGTGGTAGCTAGAAGAACCTCATCTCAGCAGAGGTCATCAAGCAGCTGGCCCTGTCAACAACGTCGCACCCACAACCCTACACCATTGGATGGCTCTGCCAAGGAAGCGATCTTCGTGTCAGCCAACAATGTCGACTGTCATATGACATGAAGCCCTTCAAAGATGAGGTATTATGTGATGTTTCTTCTCTCGAAGTTTGTGATGTTCTTTTGGGCCAACCTTATTTATGGAAACTTCATGATGTATATGAGTCTAGGCCTCGTAGTGTTATTATTACTTTGAACAGGAAACTGTACATGATACCCGAGGCTGTCCCACCTAGTGCTATTTACTTGATCTTTGCTAAGCAATGTAGGAAGGTCATCTCTCAGAAGGGGAAGTTTATCTTCTCCATGATCCACTCTCAGAATGAGAGAAAAATCACAGCCACATCTAGGATCTCTGCGGCCAACCTCTCCACACAGCAGAAGCAAGTAGATAAGGTCATGGAAGAATACTCTGATATATTGTCCTCGCCTACCGAGGTACCTCTGCACTGCCAGGTCAAGCACCCCATTGATCTGACCCCTGGTGCACTGCTGCCCAATGGGCCATTCTATCGTCACTCTCTGTTAGAGAATGAGGAGATCAAGCGATAAATCCAAGAATTGCTCCACAAGGGGCACATCCATCCTAGCTCATCACCTTGCGGGAGCCCATCGTGCTGGTACAGAAGAAAGATGGAACCTGACGACTTTGCATTGATTATCGGGCTCTGAATAAAATCACAGTCAGAAACTGATACCCGATTCCCCGAATCAACGACCTCCTTGATCAACTCATGGGGGCCAAATACTTCAGTAAGATTGATCTGAAGTCTGTCTACCACCAGGTCCCGATAGAACAAACAGATGTATGGAAGACCACCTTCAAGTCAAAGGAAGGCCTTTTTGAATGGTTGGTCATGCCCTTTGGTCTGACAAATGCTCCAGCCACTTTCATGAGGATGATGGATGATATCCTACGACCATTCACCAATACTTTTGTAGTGGTGTATCTTGATGACATTCTCATTTACAGCAAGACTTGGGTCGAACACTTGCAGCATATTCACAGGTTTTGCACACCCTGCGGCAACACAAGCTATATGAAAACATGGAAAAATGCTCCTTCGTCATGGACAAGGTCCATTACCTAGGATACATCATTGATCAACATGGTGTACATGTGGATCCAACCAAGATCCAATTCATTCATGACTGGTCAGCCCCAACCACACTCACTGAGCTTCGGAGCTTCTCGGGCCTTGCCAATTTCTACCGTAGGTTTGTGCTGGGATTCTCCCATATTGCATGGGCCCTCAGCCAAATAACCAGGGGTGGTGGTAAGGCAAAATTTGCATGGGGCCAGCCCCAAAAAAAAGCATTCGATGATTTGAAGCAACGCTTGTGCTCAACCCCAATACTTTCACTACCAAACCTGCAACAGCCCTTTGAGATTGAGACTGATGCTTCAGACTATGTTGTGGGTGCCATTCTCATGCAGCATGGCCACCCCGTGGCCTATCATAGTGAAACACTATCAGATGTTGTCCGTAAGTACCCTACTTACGACAAAGAAATGTACTCCATTGTGCAAGCCTACCGCCAGTGGAGACATTACATTCTTGAGAGGGAGACAATCATCCACACTGATCATAAGCTGTTGCAGTTCATGCAAACATAAGGAAAATTGCAGAATCATCGCCATCAAAAGTGGTCCACATACTTGCAGCAATTCCACCTCAACATCAGGTATAAAACAGGAAGCACCAACTGTGTCGCTGATTATCTCAGCAGACCACCAGTCACTGCACTCACCACAATGCTAGACTCCTACTGCCATGAGACCTCCAGGTGGCCCCAACTCTATGAGAAAGACCCATACTTCACCACCACCTACCAAATGTTGGGCGAAAAGGCAGTTGTCAATAATTTCCATCTTCAGGATGGGTTGTTGTGTCGTCTGGGCCATATATGTGTTCCCTCAGGTGAGTGAGCGAAGCTGATCTGGGAAGCCCACTACAGTCGGGTGGTAGGACACTTCGACGTCAAAAAGATAGTGGCGATGCTATAAAAACATTTCTACTAGCTGAAATTTCGACAGGAGGTCAGTAAGTATATCAGGTCTTGCACTGCTTCCGTTATTGCCAAACCAACCACTAAGAAACAGGGCCTATACACCCCTCTTCCTACTCTCGAATGACCATGGGAATCCATCTCAATGGACTACATGTCGAGCCTCCCATCCACCACGTGGGGAAATGACTATTTTTTTGTGGTTGTCGATCGCTTTTCTAAGATGGCGATTCTGGTTGCTTGCAAGAAGAGCATCATAGTAGAATCCACTACCAAGCTCTTCTTTGAATGAGTCTGGGTACATTTTGGAATCCCACAAACCATTGTCTCAAATAGGGATAGTCGATTTCTCAGCACATTCTGGTCGAGCCTCTGGTCACTGCTGAACACCAAGCTCACCAAATCCACAGCTTTCCACCCCCAGATAGATGGCCAAACCGAGGTCGTAAATTGAATGATCGTGCATATCCTGCGCATGTATAATTCCAAGAACCCCCGCACATGGGATGAGAGTCTTCCCTATGTCCAGCATAGCTACAACCGAGCCCTGCATAGCTCAACCAGCCACAGCCCTTTTCAGGTGGGGTTGGGATTCCAACCATTGGGTCCCATAGATGTTGCACTTCCCCTTGCGGTCACATTGATCGACCCCTCTTCTGCTCCAACTGAGGCTGAAAAATCCACCCGATTCATTGAGAGGATCCAGCACATCCGCCAACAGGTTCAATATATCCTACAGAAGTCTAATGACAAGTACAAGAAGTGTCATGATCAACATAGGGTTCCACATAAGTTTCAGGTGGGCAACAAAGTTTGGTTGCACTTGCAGAAAGAACACCTTATAGGACCGCATCGGAAGCTTCTCCCACTCTGATATGGGTCATACACCATCACCAAGGCTATGGGGGATAATTCCTTTGCACTCAACATTCCTCCTTTCCTTGGCCTGCACCCATTGTTCAACGTGGACCTCCTTCGGCCTTATTTCCCACCATTATTGGACACCTCAGACGTAGTAGAACAACTGACACCAACAGAGCTCAACCCCGACTGCATACAATAGGCATCCAGTGATCATATTGTGGACACATAGATCAAGGGCACTCAACAACAAAGGATCCAACTTTATCGAGTCGTCAAAGCAGGGCAGCCCCTGCACCAAGGCAAGTGGCTCACTCGGGGCCAAATTCAGCAGAAATTTCCTCATCTGATTGGGGAACTCAACGCAATGGAGACCATTGATTCCTAAGGATGGATGATTGATCTAGGTGGATATTGGTGGCCACCCACCTTTTCTAGCTGGCTCAAAACAACTTTTTAGCAGATTTTCGGGTCCTAAACTTCTGGAGCCATTTTGAGGCCCTAAACGATGTTTTTTGGGGTATTTTGCGGTTGCAAAATTTCATCATGAAATTTTGTGCAAATGTTGTATTCCTTGGATAGATCTTTCCAATGGGCTATCATACGCCTAAAATAGAGATCATATGCAAAAGTTACGACCCTAGGAAGTTGATGTACTGACTTACCCAAACGGGGCCCACATGACTTTTGGCGCTTCATCTCCTAGGGTTAGGTTTTTGGACGTTTAGGGTTTTTAAAAATCATGTTTATTGTGAAAAGGCCTTGAGAGCCTCATTTTAATGATCTTCTTGCGAATGAGCGTAGCCGTCACATCTCTTCTCAGAGATAATCCACCACCATTCCAGCAAGTTTGTTTTCTGCTGCATTTTACAGTTTCAGCTTATTTCCTTATTGAATAGAAAACCAGTTTTACTGTATCTTTGTTATTCTGTGTTAAGAAAAACCAGTTATACTATATCTTTGTTATTCTATGTTAAACATATGGTAATAATCTGTAGTCATTTCATTCTACTCATAAAATCTGGATCACCTCCGTGCCATTTTCATTCGCTGTCGGTTCTACCGGATACGTTTAAATCCTCATAAGTGCATTTTTTGCATAGAATCCCACCGTCTTCTCGGTTTTATCGTTTTGTGTCAAGGGATCCAGGTGGATCCTATTAAGGTTGAGGCGATCCTTAATCTCCCTCCTCCTTATACATTGCGCCAGTTGCAAAGTTTGTAGGGGAAAGCAAACTTTCTTCATCGTTTTATCCCTAATTACACCGAGATACCTCATGGTTTTACGTGACTACTAAAGAATGATTCAGAGTTTGTCTGGGTTCCCATTGCCAACAATGCTTTTGAAGCTTTGAAGTTGTCCCTCATGCGAGCTCCGCTTCTCTTTCCTCCCAATTACAGTTGCGATTATTTCCTTTATCTTGCTGCCTCGGAGTACACTATTGGCATGGTTCTCGTCCAAGAGAATGATGCACACGAAAAACATGTTGTTTATTACTTGAGTCGAAGTCTCACACTTACTGAAATCAAGTATCAAAATGTTGAAAAATTGGCCTTGGCTGCCGTTCAAGCCATCCAACGCTTCGGGCACTATATCCTCTCATGCAAGACTACAGTGATTTCTCATTGCAACCCTATGCAACATATTTTGACACGTCAATTGCTAGGGGGAAAATACTCCAAATGGATTGTGATACTCTAGGAATTTGACTTGGAATTCAACCCCGCCAAGTCCAAGAAATCTTTAGTTTTTGCTGAGTTGATATGCGATTTTCCTCACTCTGCAACAAAAAATGTAGCAGTAGATTCATTACCTAATGAATCTCTTTTCCTTATTAGCACTGATAATCTTTGGTATGGGGATATCATTATCTATCTCCAAACCCAGACTTTCTGGCCTGCATTGTCTAGTATTGAACGATGTCGCATACGCTATCAAACTCGTCAATACATTATCCTTGGGGATACTCTTTACCATCGGGGAATTGACTCTGTTTTTCGTTGTTGTTTAACGTTTGACGAAGCCGAGAAAGCTCTGAATGACTACCATTCCGAAGCATGTGGTGGTCATATGTTTGGGTATGCTACTGCCCAGAAGATCTTACGCGCATGATATTTTTGGCCTTCTTTGTTTAATGACTACATTACTGCCATTCAGAAATGCCATGACTGCAAGACCTACAATCAAAAAATTCGGTCACATCTTGCTCCTCTTCATCCTGTGGTCTCAGTTGGTCCTTTTGCAAAATGGGGCATCGATTTCATGACATGTCACCCTTACTCAGTCGGGGGGCATGGTTACATCATTGTAGCTGTTGATTACTTTACAAATGGGCCGAGGCGATGCCGACATTTGATAACACTGGAAAGAATGCAGCCTTGTTTCTTTTTAATCACGTTATAGCTCGATTTGGTGTTCCCCAAGCTATTGTTACTGATCATGGTAGTCACTTTAGGAATTTCATGATGTCTGAACTTACGAAAAAGTTGGGTCTTTGCCATGATAACTCAACACCCTATTATCCACAAGCCAACGGCCAGGTCGAAGCAATCAACAAAGTTCTCATAACTATGCTTCGATGGATGATAGGAATTCATAAAACAAGTTGGCACGTAATGTTGTTTCCAGCATTGTGGGCGTACCGGACATCTGTTAAGTCCGCTACTCGGTTTATGCCTTTTCGATTAGTTTATGGTGTGGAAGCCATTCTTCGTATAAAATGCGAGATACCATCTCTAAAGCTAGTTGTTGAACTCCTACCCAACACTTCCGCTGAAGAAGAATGTCTATTGTATCTTATGCGATTAGACGAAACTCGACATGATGCCACCCTAGTAATAGAAGCCCAAAAAAAGTGTGTCAAGGCCCAATATGACAAACATGTCAAGCCTCACGTTTTCTCTGAAGGTGATCTTGTTCTTCTCTATGAATAGGATTGATATGTGCTAGGAGATGGAAAATTTGAACCCATGTGGCGAGGTCCTTATATCATTCGTCGAGTTTTGGAAAAAGGAGCATATGAGTTGGTAGATTACGATGGTATCCCTTTGAGTAAACCCACGAATGGGTTGTACTTGAAGAAGTACTATGCATAAATCATCTGTGCATAAGTACTTGTATTTTAATGTATCATACTTTGTGTGTGCTACTATAGCTTTCTTTTGTCATTATCTAGTCTTTTCCCTTATGTGACGTTGTGTTTGATTTCCAAATGTCAGAGTCTTCACTACCCTATATTGGCTTCGCTGATGGTGCTAGACGTAGTACTCGAAACCTTGCTTCCGCTGTGTGGGCAATCTATGTCCCAACAAACAAACTTGTATCTTTACGAGGTGTGTGCCTCGGCCGTGCGACCAACAACATTGAAGAGTATAACACTGTTATTGAATTATTGGTTGATGCTATCTCGCTCAGAATTCATCATTTGGTTGTACGACTTGACTCGCAACTTGTAGTACTACAGTTAAGTAATATCTACTCTATTCAAAGTACTACTTTGTTACGGGTGTATTTGCAAATTTTCCTCTTGGAACGTTATTTTGATCACATTGAATATCAACATATTCCTAGATGTATAAATACATTAACAGATGCATTGGCTAATTATGTATTGGATAGACATTTGAATCATTTATAAATCAAACACATTGAAATTCACACAATATAAAGTAAACCGGTAGAAGCCGTCTGTATATATAACGATCAAAAGAGTTTTTTACAAAAATTTTGCCAAAGAACAAAATGTAAAAAAGTGAAGCTTATAACTTCTACAAAGTGACGTCATGGATGATGTTCATGGTAACACACGACTGCCCTAGCAACCCTATGGAGCAGTCGACTCATAGATGTTGATACCTCTATAGTATGACACTGATCGCGTCGTGGAACCTCTTCTAGAGTCATGTCTGGAATGTCTACAGTCAGGCCCTCTAGATTCTGTTCCACCACTTGATAATCCTCAACATACTATGGTGTTTCCACTACCTCTCCTCGCCGCTGGATGGGAGAAGTGCTGGGAGTTCTATAAGGTCCAACATCTGTGTTATCAATAAACGATTTTGTATTAATCTTTGGACGAATATATAAAACAAAAATATTTGAATATGATAAAAAATTCTAGAACATTTACAAAGAGAAAATGTGTGTACTTCTTACCAAGGTCCCCCCACTGAGCATATTTTGTCAATGCCAAATCTGGATCTCCTCAGAAATCCAGTCCAGCATAAGCGTATTCATCAACCATCAACATCTGTGGTTGAAGCCAGTCAACGAATGTATCGTCATATTTGATGATCGGTCCTGCTACATGTCGAGTCATGAGCTGACACCATCTCAGCATCCGCAGATCCCTGGGAGCCGGTAAACTCCACCCCACCTCTAGACTCAATAATGAGATCCACTCAAGGAAGAAGGATACCAACAAAGATCCATACCCGAATTGCTTCAGGTTGCCACGTCTTCACTTGGTCAATTGTTTTTTTATACTGCGCAGCACAGCATCTGCCCAGTTGAACACTCAAGGCTTAGTACACTCAATAGAGAATTGGAAGTAACTCTGTTATGCCATATGCAAAGTAGAACTCCCAACCATCCGAGCTATAGTGAATAGGATAGTACAAAGGGTCAAATATTGTACCCCCCAAATCGCTACTTTTTCTTTCTTTCTCTCAGCCTCGGGAACGCAGTGTATGTGGCAATACTCACTCATCGGTAGACCACCACCTCTACTACCGGTTAGGCTCACATAGTACCCCCGTCAGGACAATCTGGTCAAAAATTAAATGTCCTCAATGTCTAAGGATAGTGTGTGGACTCCCACCTGAAACACCTGTTGATCCGGGTCCCACATACGCACCAGGTACTCTAATAGTCTAACCTGGGCCCTCATGACCGGGATGCGAAAGTAATTCAAGAGCCCACAGTCTCTCAAAGTAGCTATGGTAGGAGGATGATTTTCGTCCATTGCATTGTCCTCTTCATGTTCCCTTTCGTGCCACTCAAGCACCATGTTGATGGCCAATTATCTGCATAAGGAACACAATAAGAGGATTAATAAAAATTTTCATACTTTGGATATCTTTCATTGGCTAAAAATTTAAAAACTTTTTGGGCTTTGCAGTTCTCGTAGGTTCCCTGTGTGCACAGTGCGAGAACCTCGCAGGTGGCTTAAGGCTCACCTACAAGAATGCATCATTCTCCCAGGCCCCATAAAGCCTGCCTGCGAGAATGGCAGCGTGCATGTAGGGTTTGAAAAAACAACTTAAAACTGAGAATTTAACCAATGAAATTACCAATTTAAACCATGAAAATGTCAAGGACGAAGAGCTTACCTTAATGTCACAGACGACTCGTTGAATGGTCTCTCGTAGCTCCTGTAAATTGATGCCAAACTTGGAGGGTAAAAGAGGGGTTTTTTGAACTCAATAGTGGAAATGTAAAATGGTGTGGTAAAAAATAGTATTTGCTCATTTTATTTACTTTTACTATATCATTTTGAGTTTTTATGATTATTTATCGACTAAACCCTAATCCCTAATGTCATGTTGAGTGTAACTCTTGCAGACGTGATGATTTTGATGATCAAATACGGGGATATGGACATATTTTTCTTCGTTATGGCGTGTTTTTTATTGTTTTTATGGTTTTTACATAAAACCTCGAGTGTCATTTTTGTCCGTTCTTGCACTCGTAAATACATGGGAATGTGATCAAGCATACTTTTATCACTTTTTCGGGATCAACAAGGTTATACGAAAAAGGAACCCCCCTGGAGTCTTCTTTAAGCTCTTTTCAGACTCTCTAAACATGAAAAGATCGTCGAGCGACCTTGCTATGTTCATGCTCGATAAAGTATTTGAAGTACGCGTCTGGTGAGCGATAATTTATCTCTTTTTCGGTCTCATATAGACTATTTTATGAAAAAGGAACTGAGAGAGTTCTCTTTTAAGTGTTTTTCCAAACTCTATAATCTTGAAAAACCTTCGATTTTTCTATCTCTGGACTCGTTAAACAAACATTGACAGACCCATGATGGGACCGAACCACTCCTTCTTCGGGTTCGTTAAACATACTTCGAGGGACTTGTCTGAAGGATGAGCTTACATCAACAAGCATATGTTATCCTCCTCAAGCTTGCATAAAAATAAAGAGGTACTCGCCAGAAATGGTGGGGGAAAATTTGGGAAAGGGATATGTTTTCATATTCTTATTGATTGGCAGTAAGTGTCGCTCTTGAATATGACACCCCCTATTCATAATTTGAATCCGGTTTGGGAAATCCATTTGTCTCTCATTCGATTGATTACAAGGTCATTTCCTGTGTCGTCTTTGAGTCAATGCTGCCAAATCATTGGTCGTGTCATTCATATGTTCAAGAGAAGTCCATCTGAAACCTATATTGAGTCAGCCATCTGCAGTTATCCATTCTCTCCGCGTCAGCCTTCCCTGTGTCCAATCCAATTCACATCATACTCTATTCCAACTTAAAAATATGTTACTCATTTCATGTCATTGATGGGGGATACATCAAGGCCCTCCAGTGACGAGTTTTGTTCCGTCGACTTCAGTTCATTATCCAGAATAAAGACTTAGAAATTATTTGGTACCTTGGAGCTTGCATGTCTCAATGGCAGGTTTCCTCGCTTTCAAAAGTGGGTTTACATCATTGACCCCTGATGGAAAGATTTCATTGGATGTTCAACTTCAACTCATTTATTCACACTCGATGGATTGTACTATGTACCTTGGGAGTCATTGACATCAATGGTGATTTCCTTCACACTTGTTAACGGTTTCATCATTGACCGGTAATCAAGTGGTTTCTACCATGTTCGACTTCAACACATGTAATCACATGGTTAGATTCGTACTTTGAACGATGAAATTGAAGACCCTGGATATCATCTTTGTGATCCAGGTTGCGATGGAGTATGTATAACTTGTGACACATAGATCCACTGTGTATGTCTCGTGGCTATGTCGTCTTGATTTAAAATTTTTCACATAGATCCACAGTGTATTCCGGGTGGCTATGCTATATTTTGACGGCATGGATCCACAGTGTATGATTAGTGGCCATGACCCAGGTCTAGAATGTTATCTTTCTATGATCTAAGTATGGGAATGCCTACCTCAGAATTGATATATATGATATTCTGCAGATGCTCGGTTGTTCGCAGGTTTCCTATTAGGTGTGCTCCTGGTTCTCGACACACACATGTAGCTTACAAAGTCTATCGGTTGTCACTGGTTCCAACACTCATACTTTGGGGGGCATTCTGTTACCCATGATTTTGGTCATCATGATGATGTATTAATGATGGTATACTCAGGCTCTTCATAAGAACTTTCTCCTGAGAAAATTTACTTTCTTCTCTTTCCAAAAATATCATTTTTGAAGGAGGTTCGCAGGCTGCTAGTATATTTGCCTGCGAGAATGTATGATTCTCACAGGCTACCTTAAGCCAGGGTGCGAGCAGTTCATACTGTGTTGAACTGCTAGGGTGAGAACTCTTTCTAAAGCAAGGAAAAAGATGAATTCTCGATGCTTCTAGAAGGGAATCTTCTAGAAGGATGAGATGGCATTCAAATGGTTATCCTAGTACTGGATTCCTTGATATTTTGGGATCATTCTTATCCAAGTAACTAATTCATTCTCTCTTATATATTGAGGGAATTCTCATGGAAAAGGTTAAGCAAGGTTAAGTAAGGTTAAGAAAGATTCATTGGAGAATTGGTGAAAGAATTGTGTGAAGGATTGAAGCTTGAACATCAGGCTAGGAAACACCAGCAAGGATATCATAAGGGTTTTGATTTTCTTCATGCAAGTGTGTGTTAGAGCCAAGGGACATCGAAAGGAATTTTGCGACATCAAGGCTCAGGTTGTAATCTTTACTTTCTATCAATATGATACAGTAATATGTCCCTTTCCCATAAAGCTATTTCCATTTTATTGTATAATTCCTTGATCATATACATAGATTGACTTTGAATAGATTGTTCATTCTTCACTTTGGCTGGTTTTTGTTGTCTTGGTCTTGACTGCACGAGAGCACTGGAGTGAAGCGGGAGCAACAAAGACCATAGGAAGCGATAATAAGGTATGTTCTTAGTTCTTGCCTCCTATTTAATTCAATAGTCAAAATCTAGGAAAAGAGTCATGTTCCGTCTTACTTTGTTCTAGATCCAAGTGGATCTAAGGAGATCGGTTAGTGTCCGCACCTATGGATTTATCCAATAACATCAGGGTTGGCGATTGTTCTAAGGAGCATGGAGGTTTCTACATCCCTCCCGACACAAGCAGACCAATGCCTACTAACCTAATGACAAGACAAATCATCAATATCGCAATTAACAAAGTTATATCATTAAGGCAACTTTCAAGGGTGAATTCTTGTTAACTCATTAGATCACTCACTACTATTACCGTATTGCATTGGAAGCGTATTTTTAATCAATAAAAAGATATTGACAGTTAATATAACAAGTAAGGCATTTATTATGACAATAATACAACCTTTAATATAACAACTAACCTCGTTATCACATTAAGGCAGAAGCATTAGTGAGACATTAATAACTCCTCAACTCATTAAATTACTCACCACTTAAAAGTCATTAAGAAGCTACTATTCTCCCTTCTTATACCAATTTAATGAGATACTAAATTCCAAAGGTAAATCTAGCCACAATCCCTTTCTATTAATACTATAATACATCCCAAGGGTCTTGAACATTCCCCTCTTCCTAGTAACAAGTTATACTTAAAAGAAACCAATTTACATGAACGCTTGTAAGTTTCCAAGAGATAAATCTAAGGGAACTCTATAACATCATTCCTTATTGTAAGTTTAGCATCCAGGTAGGCCTTAATTCTGTAGTGCGCAATATCAGATTATTAAACAAACCAATATGAAGTTAAGTGAAGAAGGATTAAATGAAGGCAAGTAACAACTTCTTCTCACCCACTCTCTCTATATGTTCAAGTGTTACAAATTTAGATCTGGCCATTAAATGAACACTATCTCCACTATATTAAGACACCACTCAAATGATATTTAACCATATCCAAAAAGTATTAGAATGAGATCCAATTAGTATTGAACAATCCTCAAATTATATTAAACAATGTTCAATTTAGATTAGAACAAGGCCCATTACGACAATACCCACTAATAAATTATAAAAACCATGGACCATTTCATTAACCCAAACCCGGGAACAATTTATAATAAAACAAAATTTCTTCTTAACCCAATTAGAAACTAACTAGATTTAAATGTAAGGGCAAGGAATTGCATTAAGTTAACAAAGAACATTCAGCCATTAAAATGAAATATCATAATTCAATGAGACTTAAATAATCGATAAATGGAACTAAGGATTTAATTAACATTAGCCTCATCCGTAATTAAATTATCCATTCTTAATGAGTGATAAAACAACTCTACATTTTACCACATAGCAATGTCCATCTGCATTACTTGAAATTAATGAAAGTTTAAGGAGGGAGAACTTTGTTTGCCAGGGACGGAGGTTGCCAGAGACAAAATTACATAACAATACAAAACGAAAATGCCCGACACCCATTACAGAACGAATTCTCTGAACTAATTTTACAAAAACGGAAATGCCAATACACTCATTGCCAGAATGCATTCTCAGAACTAAATTTTACAAAAATGGAATGCCAATACACTCATTGCCAGAATGAATTCTCAGAACAAATTTTACAAAACAAAAATGCCAATACACTCATTTCCAAAACGAATTCTCAGAACTAAATTTTACAAAAACAGAATGCCAATACACTCATTGCCAGAATGAATTCTCAGAACTAAATTTTACAAAACAGAAATGCCAATACACTCATTACCAGATCGAATTCTCAGAACAAATTTTACAAAATGAAAATGCCAATACACTCATTGCCAAAATGAATTCTCAGAACTAAATTTTACAAAAACGGAATGCCAATACACCCATTGCCAGAACGCATTCTCAAAACAAATTTTACAAACAAAAATGTGAATACACTCATTGCCAGAACGAATTCTCATAACTAAATTTTACAAAAACGGAATGCCAATACACTCATTGCCAAAACGAATTCTTAGAACTAAATTTTACAAAAATGAAAATGCCAATACACTCATAGCCATATTTAAAAATACCCCAATCATATATAAATGCCCACAGTTATATATAAACACCGACATTAAAACAAAACACCCACAGTCATATATAAAAACGCCCACCATAATTTATAAATTCCTACAGCAATACAAATGCCCACAGTAATATATAAACACCCCCATTATTACAAAACGCCCATAGCCATATACAAAAATGCCCACAGTTATATATAAATGGCCACATTAAAAAAAAATGCCCACATTCAGATATAAACACCCACCATAATTTATAAACGCCTAAAGAACACCAATAAGAAATTGTAGCCAATAGTAAGAGAATGTCGGAGCCAAGGATAACTCATCGAAAGGATTGCAGGGTTATAACAGTCTAGGCGCAGAAAACAACAACAAGGAAATGGGATGATCTAAAATTCAACACATCAATCATCATCATAAGGATTCATATACAACTTTAAACAATTTTCCTTTTATTCTTAAACAAACAAACGCACTTTCATACCTGTGATCAACGGTGAATAACCCAAATACGCTATCCCGCACTTGAGCTTTGTGCTGCTCCCACTCGCCGATCACCGAGATCTCACCGGTACCTCCAGTCCAATGCTAGGGGTACTCTGCTTCCCCCTTAGCCCCCTGAGCCGCAAAGGGGACACACACTATCTGGATGGTACGTCTAGCTCCCAGCTCACTTTACAAGGCCGAGCTACCACTCATATCCGAGCTGGAAAATCCCAACTCCTCACAAGTAATCACTCAAGTCACAAATCCGGCAGCATAACATTAAGCTAACAGTCGATCCCCCCTTTCTTCCTTCTCTTCCCTTTCTTTTATAGAGTTTTAGAACTTCCATCTTTTTCCTAAATCTCATTTAATTTAAGTTTTAAATAATAACTTCTAAAAACTCTCCTTCGTACAAGTGTCATCCATCACTCATGTTTCTCCATTAACTATTTTCTTTAATTTATTAAATTTTCTTAATTCCCTCACCCACCTAGAGTTACTCCTATTTTTACTCCTAGGTGTCCCTAGATTCCCTTATGGGTTTTAAATACTTTCCCTAAAATGAAGTTGCTAATTTAGTTCAATTTAGAAGGTTCTTTATTGCAGATTCTTTACTAAGTTGACCTTGCTTTTTACCATAAGTTCTCTCTTTCCTTTATTATGTTTCCTCCATTCCTTAGTTTCCTAATTTTTATTATTCCCTTCTTTCCCCTTTTCATTAGATCCAAAAATGGAAGTTGCACAAATTAACCTCTTTTCCTTTTTATTAATGATTTAGTATCTTTTACACTTTCACAAATTAAACAATTAAATTCTTCTTTGCAATTTTAAATCCACAGATTTTAATTAAATTCTTGCTCTCTTCATTTTACCCCAAAAATTTTATGAAGACTAAAAACTATTACTTAAGTCGCTTTTAGTATAATTTTTTTTTTTTTTTTTTTACTTTTATAGGGTAATTTTTCTTAAGGTTAGACAAAATTTTACCCCTAGAGAAGTTTTAGACTTAGGACTTAGATTCTGAACTGGGCGACATTTAATTAGGGAAGTTGTTCAAGAATTTATTAATGTGTTAAATGTCGTAGGGCCATCTAGGTTATTTATTTCATCATCATCAATGTGACGTGCCCTTCAGGATGCACTACATGCTCCAAGGGTGTCACTCACTTCTAGTGTTTCTTTTGCACGACGTGCCCTTCATGACCCACTACGTGCTCCAAGGGAGCCACTCGCCTCTTGTGTTTCTTTTGCGTGACGTGCCCTTCAAGATGCACCACATGCTCCAAGGGTGCCACTCACCTCTTGACTGATTGGTAGACATCAATAACCCCTGGAGTCAACACTCTACCAGGTGAACTTGTCGGAGACTAAGGGCTTCTAAGGAATAAGGCCCCCTCCTTATTGTGCACCCCTTAGAATCATTGCAAGCGACTGTTGCAGTTTTCCCTCACGGCATTGTGGGTCCTCTCGAACTAGGTAATCATTAACATACAGTTTGAGCCACGGTGGGAGTGCTAGTAGGCTGTGGCAGGGTTGTTGTCCACACCTCTCCCTCAACCTCTCTGGTAGTCGTGTGTGTAGCCCCTTTACTCCATATGTGAGTCTGGTCGGCAAGCTATCGTCAGCATGCATCATCAACAATCATGTCAGAACATGTCCACATCATATCATCAAATCAAATGGAATAGCACAGTAAATAAATCAACCCAAATAGCACACTCCCTGACTCAATCCGTAGTCCAAGGGGTTCCATCGATGCCTCAGCATCCTCAAGGTCCAAAACCCTGCACACTCAGTAAAACTGAGTCAATATCACATGCCTATGTCAATGTAGTAAAACATCATGTCATCTATCATAGCACATCATAATAAGGGATAGATGTTTTAATATCATAATAGTATGGATCACTTGTGAGCAAGTGTCCTCAAAGAATAAGTTTTCTCAGTGCACGAGAGTGGGATGTTACAATGAACTAAATCAATCATCTATCCTGTGACATGATATTTAAGTCGTCTCATAAGAAACAACTTAAGAAGGTCATCTCCCTTGTGACGACAATGATATAACATCCTTATGTCGTCTCGAAGGAGACGATATCCTTAGTTCATCACAATTTATATAATGATACAATGTTTGAGGGGTCAAATATTTGTCGCTATCTCCACGACAAAACATCACATGCGCATCGAAATCATTGTTGAAAAATGAACCAAATTCTTGTGTTGATTATTTGAAGTGTGTTCTTCTCTCTTGTGTATGTGTCTTCCTGTTTTATTTTTCATTTAATTTGTAACCTACATATACTTAATTGGAAAGTAATGGTTGTGAATTCATCTAGTTTTGATGCTCTAGATCAAGCAACTAAGTATTGCAATTTCCTCTAAAAAACAAAGTCATAATTCATCTTGGTTGATGCTCTGAATGTAGTTTATAATAATACCAATTTTTGAGCATTTTGGATCCTCCTATATCAATTCATGATCAAGTACACATTGTGGAAGTATGTTGTCCAATCCTAGCTTATACAAATGGCTTGTGATTAACTAATATTCAAAAGAAAAGACCAGTAAGTGCCTCTTCTGAGTTGTGAAATACCCATCAGGCATAGTACCAGTAGTGAGAAACAATGCAATGTCAGAAAGGTAACCAAGGATCCTCAATCTTAAAAAGATCTGAATCTAGGATCTAATCATCTACAACTTTGCCACTCTCTACTGATTTTAATCGAGATAGATGATTGGGGCCAACATTTAATTTGCATGGCTTGACAATGAATTCAAAGGAAAACTCCTGAAACAACAACAACCATCTACAAATTCTTCCTTCGAACACAGGCTTATTGATCAGATATGTTAGATCTGAATGATCAATAAAGAATTTAAAATGACCTCCTCACAAATAGTGTCTAAATTTTTGCAAAGCATAAACCATTTCCAAACCTTCCCATTTGGTGGTAGTGTAGTTGCGCTTGGATTGAGAAAGCTTCCTGCTAGAAAAATAGATGGGGTGATCTATATGTTGGGTATGTGTTATATTATTTGCACTACTAGATTTAGTGTCTCTTACATTGCATCGAGCACATAGGGGGGTTTGATGGGTGGCACTAGGCTCCCCCTTCGAGGGTTCGAGGGCATCACCCCTGAGAATTTTTTCTTACCTCGAGAAAAATGTCACATTTTTTCCTCGCTTTTCGTGTCACCTCAATTTTCATGTCCATTGTTAGGCAGGTTTTTGGCACATGGTTTTTGCCGATAATTGTCTATTTTCGGTTAAGGAATTAGGGTTGTTGACTAATACAGGTCATTGGGTTAGGTTTTTGGATGTCGTTGGATCCTATATGTATATTGTATTGTAAACAATGTATTACTATGAATGAATATAGAATATGTCTGTTTTCCTGGTTTGGGTTTCGAGGGAAAGAATCTCTTTGTAACGTTTGTATTCTCCATTGTATCATTTTTGTTGTTTTATTGAAAATATGTTTGCAGTAAAATATTGTACTAGGTTAAAATATACATTTGTTATGAGAGATTTGTTGTCTTCAGGGGGACACCTTTGTGTTCAAGGGTTTGGCTCGAGACGGTGATAAGCCTTGTTACAATGGGATATCTATGGTATTGATTTTTCAAGTGAAAAGAAATGGCAAGTAGTTTGAAATGGAGATCAAGAAGTTTAATGGGAATGTGGAAGCTCAAGATGGAATACATGTTGGTGGACAGAGATCAGTGGATCATGGTGGATCCAGGTACTACAGCTATAGGAACTTCAACATATGACTAAAAAATGTTGGATCGGAAGGCGAAGAGCACAATCCGATTGTGTCTCTTAGATTCATTATTACATAATGTGTCAGAGGAAGATATATCCAAATATTTATGGGATAAGTTGGGGAATTTTTATTAGTCTAAGCCCCTAGTAAATAAACTATTCCTGAGAAAGAAGTTGTATAACCTAAGGATGAGAGATGGAGACTCGGTGGCAAAGAATTTGAACGCCTTCAATACTGTGGTAAGTTAGTTGGTATCTATTGAGATTAAAATTTCAAATGAAGATAAATGTATCCATTTATTGTTCTCTTTACCATACTCGTGGGATAGTATGGTTTTGACCATAGGTATTAATACAACTGCCTTGATGTCTGATGAAGTGGTATCATCCTTGTTCTCGGAAGAGATGAGATGAAATAACATGGAAGGACATAACACAGATGCATTATTTCTAAGAGGATGATCCTAAGAAAGTAATAGATATAAGTCCTCAAGTCGGAGATCTAAGTCTCTCAGAATTTTTGTAAAGGTATGCTAGAGATGTGGAAAAGAAGGGCACTACCGAAAGCAGTGTAGATCCAAAGTTGAGAAAAAGAAGGGATCTGAAGAATCTCCTTCTATATAAGAAAATACCTCCAAGGAAGAAGGAGGGGATGTGTACTTGTATTCTTTAAAAATACATGCATACCATGAGGCATGGTTGGTTGAATCAGGTGCATCCTTTCATATGACTCCCCACGAGGAGTGGTTCTGTGAATATGAAATATATGATGGAGGTAATGTTTTCCTAGGTGATGACTCGAAAACCAGGATCATAGGTCAAGGAAAATTCAAGTTGAGGCTCATAGATGGAATGATTATAACACTACCTGGTATTTTGCACATCCTAGGATTGACCAGAAATTTTATTTATGTAAGAAAAATGGATGATGCAGGGGTAAAAACAATATTTGAAAAGGAAAATTGCATGATGGTTTAAGTAGTAATGGTGTTGTTGAAGGGAGTTCGGTTTGGAACTCTGTATAAGCTTAAAGGAAGCAATATTAATGATGGGTGTAATAGTTCCAGTGTTCCTGATATTAGAGTTGAAGAAGAAAGAACTCCTATAGTCTTTGGAGAAAAGGTTATGATGTGGCATCAAATACTGGGGCATATCGGAGAGAAGGGTCTTCAACTACTACACAGTAAAGGTATGGTTGAAG
This sequence comes from Picea engelmannii, assembly GCA_009831015.1. NCBI lineage: Eukaryota > Viridiplantae > Streptophyta > Pinopsida > Pinales > Pinaceae > Picea > Picea engelmannii. The sequence goes on from ML805678.1 coordinate 175,528, forward strand.
GTATGTCTAAATTCTCTCTAGATTTTTATTTCTGTGAACATTGTGTATATGGGAAGCAGAATCGGGTAAGATTCCCCTCTAGTACAATGAGGGTAGAAGGAATTTTATAGCTAGTTCACAATGATGTGTTTGGACCTGTGTCTGTTCCATCATTGGGAAAATATGTGTACTATGTCTCATTTATAGATGACTTCTTGAGGAATACTTGGATATATTTCCTCAGGAATAAATATGAAGTCTTTGATAGGTTTAAAGAGTATAAGGCTCTTGTTGAGAATCAAACAAAGAAAAGAATTAAGGTGTTGAGGATAGATAATGGCGGATATTTCCTGCGAGAATGAATTTGAAGAATTATGTAAAAAGTGTGGTATATAAAGGAAGAATACTACTCCATGTACACCTCAAAAGAATGGATTTGCAGAAAGGATGAATAGGATGCCGATGGGAAAATAGAGGTGCATGCTCAGTGGTGTCAGGTTAGGGCAAGAATTTTGGGCAGAGGCAGTGGGTACTGCATGTTACCTGGTCAACAGATCACCCTCATCAATGTTGGATGACAAGACTCTACAAGAGGTATGGACTGGTAAGAAACCTTCTCTCCCACATCTCAAGTTATTTGGTTGTGAGGCCTATGTTCATGTTCCAAAGGAAAACATGAGTAAGCTAGATAAGAAGGTTGAAAAATGTATATTTATTGGGTATAAAGATGGTCTCAAAGGTTATAAGATTTGGAACCTAGAAACTAAGAAGGTTGTGTATAGACGAGATGTGGTATTTAGATAAATGAAGGATGTTGTTAAATAGGAAGTCCTACCAAGTAAGGAAGAACCAAAGAAAATAGAGTTTTATTTAAAGGATGATGAATCAAACTCTACAGAAGAACAAGAATCAGAAGAAGAAGATCCTCATACTCCAATATTGAAGAGATCGGTTCGAGAAATAAGGATACTAGAAAGGTATACTCCATCTGATTTCCATTCAAATTTTTCCTTTTTTATTACTGATGATGATCCTAGAACTGTCAGTGAGGTAGTAGATTCAAAGGATGGAAATCTTTGGAAAGAGGCCATGGATGAAGAAATGAAAGCCTTGGATAAGAATGAGGCTTGGGATCTAGTGGAGTTTTCGACTAGAAGAAATCTCATTGGTATAAAATGGGTATTTAAAAAGAAGATGAATATAGAAGGCAAAGTGGAGAAATACAAAGCTCAGTTAGTAGCAAAGGGTTATTCCCAGGTTGAGTGAATTGATTTTGGTGAGATTTTTTCTCGTGTTGCCAAGTTAATTTCTATAAGATTATTATTATTTAATGTTGTTGCAATTGATTTTGAAGTAGAATAAATGGATGTGAAGATAGCATTCCTACATGGGGATATCGAAGAAGAAATCTATATGAAGTAGCCATAAGGCTTTGTTATGATAAGAAAGAAGGAGCTGGTATGCAAGATGAAAAATTCCATCCATGGTTTAAAACAATCACCAAGGATATGGTATCAAAAATTTGATACGTATATGCTCGGACTTGGCTTCACAAGAAGCAAAGAGAATCATTGTGTGTATTTTAAATTAATTGGTGATCATTTGATTTATTTGTTCTTGTATGTGGATGACATGTTGTTGAGAGGAAGCAACAAGGAGATTATCCCAGATGTGAAAACTCATTTGTACTCTAAATTTGACATGAACGATCTCGGTGCTTCAAATTTCATTTTGGGAATGGAAATTAAAAGAGATCAAAAAAAGAGGAAGCTCTGGTTAAATCAGACAAAATATGTTGAGACAATATTAAAAAGGTTTAATATGCAGGAATGTAAATCGGTCAAGGTCCCTATTCATGTTGGTGTAAATTTATTTGTGGATCAGTGTCCCAAGACACAAGAAGAGGAGGAGGACATGTCTCGTGTTCCATATGCGAGTGAAATTGGTATTTTGATGTATGCAATGGTCTATACTAGACCGGACATTGCACATGCAATGGGAGTTTTAAGTAGGTATATGTCAAAACTAGGGAAGGAGCATTGGATAGTATTAAAAAGGATTTTCAAGTATTTTCATGGCACTTCTAGCTATGGATTTTTCTACCAAGGAAGACCAGGATTGGAAAATTTGTTGGACATACATGGCTTTGTGGATGCATACTGGGACAGATATTTGGATCATAGGAGATCTACAAGTGGGTTTATGTTTAACATGTTTGGAGGAGCAATCAGTTGGATGAGGAAAAGGTGGGTTGTAGTGGCTCTTTCAACTACAAAAGTTGAATACATGGAAGCCACTCATGAAAGTAAGGAAGTGATATGGTTACAAATATTGTGTTCAGGTATTGGGTTGTTACAACAACTTGTAAGGATATATTGTGACAGTCAGAGTGCAATTTTTCTGGTGAAGAACTTGACTTATCATTCAAAGACAAAGCATATTGATATTCAATATCACTTTGTGAGAGACCTGGTTGAAGAAAAGAAAGTGTTGTTGATGAAGGTGGAAATTTTGAAGAATGTTGCAGATTCATTAAAAAAATCTGTGAGAATTGAGAAGTTCTCTTGGTGTAGAGGATCCATGGGAATTGTTACCTTGGATTGTTAACTATGTAACCCTGTAACCCCTGTATGTAAAGAAAACAACAAGTGGGAGAATCTTGGGTACGTGTTATATTATTTTCACAACTATCTTTAATGTATTCTATGTTGCACCAGGTGCTGAGGGGGGGTTGAGGGGTTCAGGGGAAGTGCCCTTGAGAAATGTGTTTTTCCTCGGGAAATGTATCTCATTTTTTACTCATTTTTCATGTTGGCTCGATTTTCATGTCCATTGTTGGGAATTTTTTTTCGAACATGGTCTTTGTCAATGGTTTTCTATTTCTGGTTAAGGAATTACGTTTGTTGACTAATCCAGGTCATTGGGTTAGGTTTTTGGATGTCGCTGGATATTATATGTATATTGTATTGTAAGCAATGTATTACTATGAATGAATATAGAATATGCTAATTTTCCCAATTTGGGTTTCCAGGGGAAAAATCTCTGTGTAATGTGTGTATTTTCCATTGTATCTTTTATTTTCTTTTATTGAAAATATGTTTGTAGTAAACTAGTGTATAAGGTTAAAATATACATTATATTCCCTTCACCAAGTTAAACAATGATTGCACCCAAAAAAATTCCAGAAGCATCGATGTGTACATGGAATTCCACCTTTTAATTCAGATATATCAGAATAAGGGAAATACTCAACTTTTTTTTGCGGGTATCAAAGGCTTGATCACACTCTAGCTTCCAACTAAAAACTTCATATTTCTTCAACAATTTCTCTAATGGGGAAATTATGCTTTCATAATTTCTAATAAATCTATGATAATATCCATTGTGACCCAACATTGATCACAACTATTTGGCGGTCATATTCAATATCACATATGTCCTAGCAGATTTCTAAAAGGTACACAAATGATACACTTCTTTAGTTTTAGATAGATTTGTAGTTGTCAACACTGATCAAACATCAACCGAAGCAAACCTATGTGTTCCTTAAACAAACTATATACATTCCAATCATCCATGTACATACCTCAATAAATTCATGAATAAAGCTATGGAATGCATCAATGAGGATCCTATAAAAGACAGTTGGAGCATTCTTTATCCCAAAGGGCATATAAATATAAGCAAATGAAACCCATTATGTGGTGAAAGTACTCTTTCGTTTATCCTCTTCTACAATCTGAACTTGATGATAACTTGAAAATCCATTTTTAAACGAGTAGCTTCATTTTTAGCCGCTTGATATAGTACTTCATCACTGAAGGGAGTCGGAAAAGGATCATGTAGGAAAGATGAGTTCAATCTTATATAGTCAACACAAAATCTGATATCATTGGTACCGTTCTTACTCTATATCAAAATGGGAGTAATCCATGTAGACTCATCCAAATTGAAAATCAACCCAGTTGCTAACAATATATCGATCTCTTTCTTAATCCCTTAATCCCTTTCATCTCTGAAAAGCTATTAGGAAACATATCTTCATACTCCCGCAATAGATCTTGGATCTCTATCATTGTTTTATCATCATAATAGTCCTCTATAGATGCCATCTTAGGATGCTCCTCACTATCGATATTCACTTTCTGAAACTTCATAGGTTGAGTGTATGAGATGCTAATATCACCTAGTATGGTATCCTTGACCTCTCTTGTTCATGTGGATTCCTAAAAGGTTAAATGTCTAAGCTCATCCAAGTCCTCAAGATCTACAAGGTCCTTCTTAACTTTGATAAAATCCATATGTATTCTCACAGGGGTGGATACAAGCTATACTCAAGAAAATGCTCATTCTTAGAGAAGACTGTAAGTGGACATGAAGGCTTAAAGTCATTACCAAACAACATCTTCTTGATTTTCTAGAGCACAACTGTGATTTTGGGAATCTTACGATAACATGAGAATTCATGTAAGAATTTATTATGAAGTGTCTTCCAACACACTATTTTTCTTCTTGTATCCTCGTGCATGTATTAGTCCTTGGGAATTGTTCCCAAAGAGTGGAAGAATTGATTTGTCAACATATAAGAAGGAAGTTGCATAACTTTCCATACTTTTAGAGACTGCTCAATGTGTGCAACTAGGTTAGAATGACCATCATACATCTCCAAGGATAACATCTGACTCTTTTTATTCCTCTCTTGTCCTAGTTGTTGTACTTGTGGTAGTGGGAAAAAATGATGTTGTATAGAAATATTGACTTCGTCCCAAGATTAGAGAGTTCCTTTATGAGTATCCCACCACCTAGCTACAGAAGACTTCAAGTTTGGGTCAAGCACTAAGATTATTTATTCTTCCACAATCATAACCTCCATGTCAATGAGAAAAATGTGTAGATCTGAGGTACCATTGTATGTTGGATACTCCTTGATTTTTCGTTCCAATCCACCTTAATACTCTAACAGTTTCACAATGCATGGATAAATTTTCATACCTTCCTTGTTGCCAATTGTCAAAATTTTCTTCCAAATATTCATCCATCGATTGAATGCTTCACCAACTTATATATCCATCTACATTGGGATTGATATAATATGATCATTTTCCTCCAGTAAGATCATGCATTTGATATATGATGTCTCCCTCCATATTATCATAGGCTAGTTTGGTGTATCGTGGAAATTGATAAGGATCTAGTGGTTGAGTAATCTTCATGTCGTCATATGGATCCTTCTCCCCCATTATGGATATGGATGCGGATATGTCATGGTTGAGTAACCTAATGGAGTTGGATATGTATCCTTCTGCCAAATTATCTCAATCATCTTGAATTTAGCTATTGTTTTGATGTCATCTAAGTCTACTTCAACATTTTGCATCCTCCCCATGGGATAGATGCAACACTAATTCACCATTTTCAACTAAATAGGGGAATATATGAGCTTTGGATTTCCCATTTCTTCCCAAGTCTTCTTTGGAAATATGTTGACATCAGAGCCCAAATATAACATAACATCCTTGATCTAATAGTCATCGATGTGAGTATTCAAGTTGAACTCCTTTCCAATTCTCCTTTTCTTTCTCTAGATTCTACCTACATTATTTTCTAGAATATTGGAGGCAATAAAATAGTCTAGGTTTCCTTCAGCTCCTAATTCCAACTTGATTGTATTCCACAACTTCTCGGTAAGTTGTTCATCATCCAATTTGTTAGAAAATATTTATGGCCACATATCAACATTCTTTTATGCTTTTCTTGAGGGATCTATCTAAGCAGATGACTCTCTGGAAACATTTGGTTATTAAGGATTTGGATTAAAGATAGATTCCACAACTTTGGGTATTAAATAACCCTTCATTTGCTTAAAAATTGCAACTATTCTTTTAAAGATTTCATTCTTCCACATAGGTTGATACTTGGTATTTTTTAGGGATGACCTTCTGAACTTTTAGTTGATGTGGACTTTCTACATTTGCACATATCTTTGCACCTCTTCTAGTGATGATATTAATATTAGGCCTTTTTGTGTCAACTATAGTTTTGGGCTCATAATTTATCAGTTTGACACCTCTCTTCTTGGCACGACCTTCCCATTTGGCAATAACTTCTGGACATTCTTCTATAGCATGGGCATTATTCCTCCAATGTACACACCAAGGTATCCTTGGAAGTGGACATTCTCTCGCCACGTGTCCCCATTAATCATAATTAAAGAAGTGAATCTGTCCTCTTCGATTAGTTCAACCTCCCTGGTATCCTCCTTTTCCTCCACGACCCCTTCCAGGTCCTTGAGGTCCTTCATTGACCCTGGATGCATATCGATCCAATATTTTCACAAGTGCATCTAGAGCTTTGCATTGATTAGTGTTGTGTGAAGGTCAACCACATACTTCACAATACATGGTATTTGGTTCAAGAGTGTACTTCTATAAAATTGGACAATGCCTTGGGGACTGTCCATGACTTTGGTAGATTTCACAATACTTAGTACTCTGACCTCCTTGATTATTCAAGAATGTGCGGTATTGAACATGCCCATGGAACAACTCTGTGGCAACAAATTGAACAACTCCTCCCGTTATACAAATTGATGGGCGAGCTATATTAGAGGTCCCTATACCCCTTATTCTTGGACACTCATTAGCCACATGACCTTCCATGTAACAACCCATACACCAGAATTGTGGTCGACCTGTTTTTGGAAGGGTTAAATCTTGAATTTTCTCGATCAACACAGATATTTGGCCTTGCAATTGTGAAATATTATCATCCTTTGGAGGCCTCATGATTTTGCAGTTCCCTGGATAACCTGCCATAGCCTCGATCTTCATTCCCTGCTCCAATTCTTCTCCCAAAGTGGTTATCCTTTATTGAGTGAGAGGAATACATGTCAAAGTTAACAGCCCCTAAATGAACAATTTTCTTTGATGATCCTCATGGATAGGGTTTCCTAATTTCCCTATTGCATATTTAAACCTCTGGTTGTATTCCCAAGTTGACTCACTTGACTCACTATATCTTTTTTTTATCTCCCGCAACTTGGAGAGAGCTTGTTATTCTGACTGAGGTAGCCAGAATTCTGCTATAAACATATTCTTCACCTCAGCAAGTGTGAAGTATTTCCCTTTATCCTTTGGCTCAATTTCCTTCATGTACCATTTCAAAGCCTAGCCTCTCAGGGTAGTCTAAAATTCAATGAACTTGTTTTCATCTAAAGTTACACGAGACCTCTAGACAACTTCACTTAGAAACCAGTGTTGTCCAACATCCTCATGACCTTTACCCAAAACTTCAAGGTTTTGGGTGAGTGATCATGCATGTTGATTCACCATAAAGGGCTTTGGAAACCCTACTAAAATGAAATCTGAATGTCTTGGTTGCGACACAACTAAAAAAATTAACACGCTTCCACTACTTCTACTACTACTCGAACTTGATGGACTTGAAGGATTAGAAATAAAAGAATTGACAAAAAGATTTGTTGTAGAAATTACCATATTTGTAGATGGTGTTGGGGGAATGGATGATTCAGGGTTAGTTCCTTTACCTCCATATATAAATTCTTTGATCTAGGGGGTCTCGTTCATTTGTAGTGTTGCATTTATATCTTGATGCAATTTGACACGTTCTGGTGTTGTAGGTTTCAATTCTCCTTGCAACTTCTTTAGAGGTTCTAGCTGAGTATTCTTCTTTAGTGGGGTCATTTGTCCTTACTCTTACATCTTTCCCTTTTAAACATTCTTCCTCTTGTATTCTTCTTCTATAACCTTTACCTCTTTCCCAAAATTCCTCCTTCAACCATCGGTTGGCTAACTTTCTTCATCTCTTCAACTCCCACAACTCTTCTAACTCTTTCCTATAGACTACACTCAAAGTATATCCCCTTCGAAAAATGATCAGACATCTTCATCACTTTTCTCATATGTTTCCACCACCCCTTCTCAATAATAGCATCCCTCTTCTAATCACGTTCATCCCTTGCACTTTTGTTTTGATAGCCCCCCATATCTCCCATAAAATATTCCTTGACCTAACTCATGAAACCTCTCATAAATCACCCTCCCTTGAGCGTAGGGGTTTAATCTACCATGTTAGATGAAGGAATAGGTAACATTCCTTCTTCTAGTAGTAAAACCTTGATCCACAAGGGGATTTCCTACAACAATCTTCCTCTAGCTCCTTCTTTAAATATTGCTTCAGCTTTTGAAAAAGACTAATGATTTTCTATAGAAAATTCAATAATATAACCCTCTAGAATAGTCTACACCCAAAAAATCCACAACACGAGAGATTGGATGATCTAAACAATGAAGAGTCGATAAACCCTCAATGTTCTATTTATATTTCCGTTTGACTCGATCATTGTATTCTGGTGCTTCTTGTAGGTGATCTAACCACTAAAATACCTCTTCGGGGAATCTAATCCAAAACATTTTGTATTGATCACTAGATGTATTTGAATAGAACACCATGTTTTTCACAACCCTAAAAATTTTGTGCCATAACCTTGCTTCATGTTGTATAAACGTGTCACACATTCTTTCCCACCAGTTCCAAAGGTCATATTTGTAAATCCGATGAGGCATCCTCTAGAAACTCACTTTAAATATCAAGTCCTGGCAATGGAACCATTTGTTGGTGCAAGATTGGGACTAGGTTTTTCTAAGGTTTCCAGCAAAAGGCACTGTTGTGGTCCGGCAACGCCAAAATATTCATCCTTCTACAAGGGAAAGAAATCTCACCCTAGGTGTAGCCGAGACTTAGATGATGAAGTGAGTCAAGGAGAGTGAAACATTAGATTTAGCTCAACATTAATTAGAACCATGGAGAAGATCCCAAATATATGCACAAACAATGATAAGCTACTAGCCAAACAAGGAAAAAGTAATGACGCGGAAAAAACAATGATTTGTGCACATCATGACAGATCAAGAAGAAAATTTATTTTAGGGCTCAAACCATTCCATTATAATAGCAAAAATATCATCATTCATGTTACAATATATATCTATGAATCATGCATCAACCCGCACAATAAGATATAACCCTAAATTTCTCATTACATACTCCATATTCAACTATGCAAGCACGATATTCCCAGCAAAACCCATTACAATATTTTACCAAGACTGACTCAATCACAACCCAAATAGAAGTAGTAACAATGTTTCTCTCCTATGTGTTTCATTCATTCACTTATTAACTCATTAACCAAGCTCTTCTTCGACGTAATTATTTCCTATTTATATATTTCTCCTCTGCCATTTCTTGCTATAATTTTGGCTTTCTTCTTGCATGCACTTGATGCTCTTGTCCTTTTTCATTGCTCATCCAACTAGCGCATGGGGATTTTGGTTGCTTTCATTGTTGTTACACTTTCAATCAGCTCTTCATTCTTGGAATTTTTTTCCATTACTTCTTCATCTTCCAGCTGTCAGATGTCACTTTCCCCAATACTTTGGTATTTCAAAAAAAGGAGGGCCCAAACAAAGTGCTAAGAGGATTGAGGTTATATAGGTTATAGATGATAATAATTATTGTTTATATGGATTCATAATTTTAAGGTTTATGTCTTTTGGATCATAAGAGTTCAATATAAAATACATGTTAGGTGATATGAGGGTTGGAGGTTATAAGGTTTGTGGATGATAATGGTTTTATGTTTTATAGGAGTTAGTTATTAAATTCATTCTTTATAGGAATTTTTTTTAAGGTATAAGAAATAATTATAATGGTTTGTGTTGATTAGAAATTCATAGGTTTAGTTTGGCACACGTGTTTGAAGTGTTGGTGCAGTTAAGGTAAGTGAATAATTTCTTATATAAATCATATCAAAGGCTGAGAAAAAGGGTTGGTTGATAAAATGGGTTTTATCGGGCATCTCTAATCCCATAGAAACAAGATTTATCGATGTCACTCTCTAGAGTGATACATAAGATCACGTGGCACACTAGTGATTTTGTCATGTTATCAAAATTTCTCAATCTCATCCCTCTCATGGTTGTCCATGGATTGCAACGTTATGAGTGGAGAAAAATCAAATTTCGTATAAAATTTTACTACTAGACCTCTGTTCAACACTCCATCGACATGATCTAGGAAATTCATTAACTTGGTGACAGCTAATAGGCCCTTTTTTATTGTAATAGTTGTGATTATAGACTTCAATAGGTGGTAAGCATCAGAGTTGGAAAAATTTTGAATACCTCAAAGTGAAAAATAAATATAAAAACTTCAAATTGGGGGTAGTGGGCTTGGGGATGAAAAAAAAAAAAATTACAAAACTACAATGATTTTAATCCCAATAATGGTGAACCTAGTTACTAATTAAGTTACTTCCACTATAAATGTACCCATGAAATACACTAAAATCCTTTGGACTTGCCTTCAACCAAACAACCACCTCCTTTCATCTACATACCATCAATATGGTGTC
>ML805678.1:186926-199537 GCA_009831015.1 Picea engelmannii
TAATAAGAATTAGGAAACTAAGTAATGGAGGAAACTTAATAAAGGAAAGATGGGAACTTATGGTAAAAAGAAAGGTCAACATAGTAAGGAATCTGCAATTAAGAACCTGCTAATCTGAGCTAATTTAGTAACATCTTTTTTTTAGGAAAGCATTTAAAACATGTAAGGGGATCTAGGAACACCTAGGAGTAAGTTTAGGAGCAACTCTAGGTGGGTGAGGGAAATGAGTCTTTTAATAAATTAAAGAAAATAATTATTGGAGGAAAGAGGGGGATGGACGACACTTGTGCGAAGGAGAATATTTAGAATATTTTTATTGAAACTTAATTTAAATGTGATTTAGGGAAATTTGGTGGGTCTACAAAATCTATAAAAGAAAGGGGTGATGAGGAAGAAAGGGAGGGGTTGTTAGTGTAACGTTACGCTGCCGGAATTGTGACTTGACTGATTACTTGTGGGGAGTTGGGATTTTCTCAGCTTGGATTGGAGTGGTAGCTCAGCCTTGCGAGGTGATCTAGGAAGCTAGATGTTCCATCTGGAAAGTGTGTGGCCCCTTTGCGGCTCGGGGGGATAAGGGGGAAGTAGAGTACCCCTAGCGACTGGCTGGGAGGTACCGGTGAGGTCTTGACGGTTGGCGAGCGGGAGCGAAACAGAGTGCGTGGACGACACACGGAGAAAGCGATAAGGCAATGGTATGTTTTCCTTTTTTGCATAATAGAAGGTATTAGGACATTGACCCTCTCTCATAGTTATCAGCATTGTATATTGGCTTGATGAGATAAAATACTTGACTTAAAGATGTGTCGGTTCTCGTCGGAATGATTGGTTCCACTTTTGTTCTTCGAGGGTTTTAAATTTCGTGACAGATATAAAAATAATTCTTCTTAACCCTGCAGTTGTTATATATTCTTCTATGAGTTATCGTTCTGTGTTTTTATGTTACCCTGAGCACATCCCCATGGCTGGATAACACTCTCGCATTTGCTAGTGTTAGGACCACTAGTGTGATAATATATTTTCCTGTCTGGCTATGGCTCAGACTGCATTTCAGAATAGGTTATACTACTCTAATTGTCATCCTGAGGATAATGATAACCCATGAATTACCACTCTGCATTGATTCGTGGGTTATCATTTAGTCCTGTGGATAGATTTAGTCCTCTAGTGAAATTTTTCCCTGGGAGACTGTGTTTCCTTGAAACTACCGTCTCTTTCTAGGAAGTTCCTTCCCTACACTAGCTGATAGCTAGAATGCCCCATCGTTGGAGCATTGGTACAATGACCTAGCAGTTATTTTATTAAACAATATGTATTTCCCTTCAGGTGTGTTGGCACCAGCTTAAACTCTTATCCTCCCCCTTGCTTAAAAAAAAAAATACCCGCTGTAATTAATTTTTTTTGTTTTTAAATAGATAGAAGAAAAACAAAAGTGATTTCATTCTGCCCCTTTCCTGTGTAAAAAAAAAAAACCATGAAATTGCCGTGTACTTTTGTCCTCTGTGTGCTAGCTTGGTATTGGAATGACTGGATGGCAGTAGCTCCTCCTCCATGTGATTGGGTTGTTGGACGCTTGTGCACTGGCTTGACTACTGTTGTGTTTCGGTGTTAATCTCTGGCTTGAGTGGTGTTGTGTTTTGGTGTTAAGTTCATTTCCTTGCTTGAAAACGGGGTCGGGTAGCTGTAGAATCACCCATGAGGTGTCTACCCAATAGTTGATTGTGGTGGTAATCTACCATGAAATTTTTCTTTTAACCGTTAACCAGGACGATGTCGTTGTTCTCTACCACAAGGTTGGGGAAAGGACTGCTCTCAGCATCCATCATTTGTTTTCCCCCGAACTGTTTGCCGAACGGTATAACCGTTGTCGTAGACACCACGATTTTTTCTTTTATCTTGGGGACTGTCGCGCTGTAGTTTTCCCGGACGTGCAGGAGGGCCATTTTCATCATTCAATGATTAATGTCCTCATTAGCTGGTTTATTATGGACTTTCCCGTGACTGCTGCACCACGACAGTCACTAGCAGTCACTTTAAAAGAAAATAAAATAAAATATTTTTATCTTTACTGATTGAATGGTTTTGCACCATGTATAGCGAAGCATTCTGCATGAGTCATGCTCAGTCACATTTTTTCGTGTATAATCAATGCATTCTGCATAGAGGTTCTAGAGTGTTAATGTTGGAAGAAGGCTCACCTCTTTGTTATGCTATAGGGCTTGTTCATGTGCTCTTTTGACAGTAAAAGGGCGTCAACCACTTTCTTTCGACAATTCACTGTCATTCCTCTTTGAAAACAATGGCCCCAATCAATCTATTATCACTGCAGGAAAGTATTGAATGTATTCCAGCATCAAGCAATAAAACCCTTATCGAAACATACAAAGTACTAATAACGAGCATATAAGAATTAATAAAGAGAACCTCACACTTTCATGAGATTTAATAAATAACATTTTAAAAAAAAAAACTTTCCTTGACATGAGTTTCGAGAGTATCTTTAAGATAAAAATATCTCCAAAAGGGTAAGGCTATTTCTTTTGTGAATAAACATCACTATTTTTCTCTTGTATATCATAATCAATGGTTGGGGGATAGGATTGAGGCAACCATTTAGCCGCTTGCTGATTCAAAGTTTGAAGTTTCATACAAGTAGAGTGCAGCATTATTTTTAGCTTTACTGATTGAATGGAAGATTTAAAAAAAATAAAAAAAAAATGAAAGAAAAACGCTCTGAATCCCCGCAACATGCCAGGGAAGTCATCCTGTTGCGCATGGCACCTTAACTCCTTTGGATGGATGACTACTTCCATGTTTTCCTCCACTGTAGCCAGGAACCCCTTAATTCCTATTGTTTCTATCTTCCTCCGGGATTTTGCGTAACTGGTCGCATTAAAACTCTGCTCCTTAATTTATGTCCTAGGTACAACGACCTGTAAATTTGGCAACAGTCTCGACTGTTGACACTTGGCATAATTATGATATCTTTGGCAGCCTTCGTGATCACCCCCCAGCCTTGCAGACTAGAATTTCACCAAAACTCACCACACTTCTCACCCTTAGACAACACGAATAGAATCATGTGGCGTTTCGCCTTTACCTTTGAAATTTTTACGCTGCCACACAGTAAATATTTTTATTCCTTAAGGAAGTAAAACTCTTTTAAGCTTTGGCAGTAAGTCTACAATTGACTATAAATTGGGTTTTTGTTGAGTTAAGACAAATTAATAAAAAGGGATGGGAGTTATACAATGTTGTCTTGGTTTTATTGTTATAAACAGAATGGTTTAATTTCCCTTCCATAGAATCTTGCTACTTTGCTTCTTCTATCGAATGTAATGTAATGTTATGATATGTTAGTGGAAGGTTTTAGCTCATATGCACCGTATGTAGATCATATGCCCTATGTACCCCTTTTCTTATTTTAGCTTAGTTCATATTTAAATAGGTATTAAGGTAGTTTCATATGAACTATGCTTTAAAACAATCAATTAAGAAAATGATGTTAATATTTTTATGGTATTAGGTTGATGATCCATGTAAAGTAATGCTTGATGTTAATACCTATGGTCAAATTAACGATAATGTTATTATGGTTTTGGTAATGATAAATGTAACGCAACGCTTAATGTCAAATGCTTATGGTCCAGTTAATATTAATGTTATTTTTTATTGGGAATGATAATGTATTGAAACATTTAATATTAATCCTAATGGTTACGGAATGGTTAATGTTAATGTTGTTAGCGTTGTATGGTAATGTTAATGCAGTTAACATAAATAAAATATCAGATGTAATGTGATAGTCATGGTTTAGTTATTGCAATGTAAAATGGAAAACGGTTGACATTTTATGGTAGTGATGATGAAACTAATGATCATCAATAGCAGATAAATATAATGTCCTATACTAAGTGCTTTAATTCATTATGATATGGTAAATGGGGATGTGAAAATAATTGAAATTGCCTGATTAATGGAATTGCATTTAATGGGTTTGGCTATTAATTGAATTTATAATTATTGACTTGCACATGTAGAGGATGGGGTTGATCCTTAACTTTTGTGGTACTTTGACATACACATATACTACTTGGTTGCTTGTGTTGGGCGGGACGTAGACACCTCCATGTTCCTCAAAATAGTCGCCAGCCCTGAGACCTTAAATGGTTAAAATCAATGGGAACCTGGGCTTGAGCATTGATTATGTGTCTTGGAGGTCCTAACCATTGCAGGGTAGGACGGGCAGGAGGTCAATCTTTTTATGGTTGATCGATTGTCATTTAAAGCTTGCAGCTACTTATTGTGCACTTTATGTGATCATGTTGTGTTCTTCGTTGTTGTGTATGGTTAGTCATCAGGTGGCGATGTAGAGTCAAATGCGTCGTTTCCCTTGTACATGCACACACACACTTTTTAAAACAAAAATAAAATAAAATAAATTCACTTGTTATAAGAGGCTACATGATGAACAGGAGGTATGTTACATATGGTATCAGAGTGGGTTTGACCCGTGACTTGGGATTCGCTACGGCTTTCATTGTCATGAATTGATTTTATTATACTATTGCTAATCGAGTTGATTGTGTGTGTGCAAGTAATCATGGTTAGAGGACGCTGCGGAGGGAGACGTTGGGGTGATAGGGGAGGAGGTGTGATGCCTCCAGTAGCATCCACAGTTGAGGGGTCTAACCCCTAGGGAGGCGAGCAGGTTCTCGAACAGGAGCACATAGCAATTGGTGATGTTGTCGCGATGATGAGATCTTTTCAACACATGTCTGAGGAACTGATCAACCGATTGGATAGAGATGAGGCCAGGGCGTCGACACCCGCTGAGGTTCCATCATGAACACCAACCGTTACTGGTAGCATTCACCGTGAACTCGAGAAGGTTAAATTTCCTGAGTTCTTTGGTGCCCCAAATGGTGTCACCACCGAGGCATGGTTGGAGAATATGGAGATGTGCTTCGCACTTCACGATTATACCTCCAACATGAAGTTCTGCATGGTGGTATTTCAACTGAAGGGGAGCACTCTTCTATGGTGGAAGACACTCCTGTCGTAGCTGAACATGGCCGTTGAAGACGTGTCATGGGAACTATTCAAGGAACAGTTCCGAGAGAGGTACCTTTCAGAGGAATTCATTGAGCGTCAACTCAATGAGTTCAACACATTACGACAGGAAGGTCGTATGGTGCCCGAGTACAAGGCACGTTTCATGGAGCTGCTCTGGTATGCTCCGCACCTTAACACAGAGAAACTCAAGGTCAACCGATTTGTGTTTGGCCTTAACGACAGCTTGCGTGCAAAGGTTAGGATCTTGATGCGTAAAACCTTGAACGACGTTGTCCAAAAGGCCCTAATAGCAGAGGAGGAGCTTATCAGTTGGGGTCAGACCAGGACTCCAGTGAGACCAGTAGGGCAGGGTTCATCTGGTACACTGCAGCATCAGACCCCAGCGAGACTTACGCCGGGATATCGTGGCTTCCAGAGAGGATCCACTTTCACTACAACCCTATGACCACCACCTCAATAGTGGACACCTTATTGGGGACCACAGCATCAGCAGCAGCGTCACCCGCAGCAGCAACAGTTTAGGCCTTTTCAGTAGAATAGACCTGGGTTCCAGGCTGGTGGGCCGTCATATTCTACTTCGGGTACCAGGACTTCTAGGCTGAAGAAGGGGTGTTGGATGTGTGGGGAGCCTCACTACTAGCGCGACTATCCTGTGGAGAAGACCAGAGCATCTGGATCAGTCGGACCCACTACAGTGGGAGATATGGGCAAGGCCCATCGGATTCATGCAGTGGTGAATAACTGCCAGGCAGAGCACCATTCAACTGTGCTCGAGACGATAGGTACTGTCACTGACCAGACCCTTAGTATTTTGATAGAACTAGGTGCTATTGAGAGTTTCATTTCTGGTGCAACGGTAAAAAGGATTAAGGTAAAGGCAGTCGAACAAGACAAGTTTAGCTTCGTAGAGATGGCTTCAGGAGCCAAATAGAAGGTTGGAGGAAAGGTTATGCGATGTGCCCTTAACCTGGGAGAGTTTTTCATGAGGGTTGACTTGTACGTCATGATCTTAGGATCTTATGACGTCGTGATTGGTATGGATTGGTTGGAATCACATGAGGCGATACTCAACTGTAAGACGAAATAGTTGAGCTTGGTCGATGATGAAGGACAGAGACGTGTGATTGTAGGATGGAACCAGGGAGTATCCCTGAGGTTCGTCTCTTCCCTACAGTTACAGAAGAGTATGCACAAGGGGTGTAAGATTTATGCGATCCTTGTGCTAAATGAAAAGGGAGAAGTGGAAGGTCTATAACACCTTCTGGTGGTGAAGGAGTTTGCGGACATATTTCCAAAGGAGTTGCCTGGGATGTCATCGAAAAGGGAACTGGAGTTTACCATAGACCTAAAACCAGGGACTGAACCGATAGCAAGAGTGCCTTATCATATGTCGACCCCGGAGTTGCAAGAGATGAAAATGTAACTGAAGGAGTTATTGGACCTGGGACTGATACACCCTAGTGTGTCACCGTGGGGTGCACCAGTTATTTTCATACGAAACAAGGACAAATCATGGAGGATTTGCATTGACTACCATCAACTGAACAAGGCTACGATCAAGAATTAATATCCCTTACCCAGAATTGATGATCTGTTCAATCAAATGAAGGGTGCGATAGTGTTTTCCAAGATCGATTTGTGATCAGGGTATCACCAGTTGTGGATCAAGGAGGAGGATGTCCCTAAGACCGTCTTTAATATGAGATTTGGACATTACGAGTTTATTGTTTTACCGTTTGGACTGACAAACGCCTCAGGGGTATTCATGAGTTTGATGAACGGGGTGTTCCGCGAGTACTTGGATAAGTTCATCCAAGTATTCATTGACGATATTTTGATCTACTCTCGAATGACGGAGGAGCATGACGAGCACTTGCGCTTGCGCTTGGTACTACAGTGTCTGGGAGAGAACAAATTGTATGGGAAGTTGTCCAAATGCTCTTTTTGTCAATCGAGGATTCACTACTTAGGGCATGTCATCTCCGACGAAGGAATCGTCGTGGATCCAGTAAAGGTTGAGGCTATTATGGAATGGCCTGTGCCAATGAATGTCACTGAAGTGCGTAGTTTTATGGGTTTAGTAGGATACTATCGACGGTTTGTCGATGTATTTTCGAAGATAGCAAATCTGATCACGAAATTGTAGAAGAAAAACAAGAAATTTGTTTGGACCAAGAAATGCATGGAAGAATTTCGAAGGTTGAAAGAGTTGTTGACCACAACATCGATACTAAAGGTCCCTGACATGGACGTAAACTTCTTGGTATGCACTGACGCATCCAAGGAAGGTTTATGCGGAGTCTGATGCAAGACGGACGAGTGATTGCTTACATTTCAAGGAAATTGGAAAGGCATGAGGAGAACTACGCGACGCATGATTTGGAGTTACTAGCCATCATATATGCCTTGAAGGTTTGGAGACACTACCTTGTTGGAGGAAAATTTTAATTAAAGACTGATCATTGTGGGCTGCAACACATTTTCACGCAAAGCGACCTGAACGCGTGACAACGGCATTGGTCGGAATTGCTTAGCGAGTACGACTTCAAAATTACTTACATAAAGGGAACAATGAACCGAGTGGCTGATGCTTTGAGTTGGAGACCATGCATCTTTTTGGTGTTGCCTCTTCAAACGAATCTACGTGAGAAGATTCTCACTTTACAGGGTGACGATGACTGGTACAAAGAAGTCAAGGATTTTATCAGACAAAACACAATGATGGTACCACGATATGAGGGATATTCATTTGATAGCGATGCTTTATTGAGGTTTAGAGGTCAGATTTACGTACTCCCAAACGACAAGTTGAGGATGTTGATCCTGAGCAAGGCTCATAGAGCAGTTTACATGGCTCACCCAGGAGTCGCGAAGATGAGGGTAGACCTTAAACCCTTATTCTTCTGGAAGGGAATGAAGGCTGACATAGTCAACTTTGTGGCTAGATGTCTAGAGTGTCATTAGGTAAAGGCTGAACATAGACACCCGACAGGATTACTTCAACCACATGCCATTCTGGAATCGAAATGGGAAGTTATTTCGATGGATTTTATTGTTGGGTTGCCACTGACGGCAAGGAGACACAACTCGATTTTTGTAGTAGTGGACACTCTGACGAAGAGTGCTCACTTTATTCCTATGCATACGATGTATCAGGGACCTGACATAGTGATAGTTTTCATCAGTGAGATTGTGAGGCTGCATGGCGTGCCTAAAAATATTATATCCGATCAAGGATCGGTGTTTATTGGATGATTTTGGATGAGTTTCCAAGAGGCCTTGGGAACCCAACTTAATTTTAGTATTGCGTATCACCCAGAGACTGACGGACAGACTGAACGAATGAACCAAACCTTGGAAGACATGTTGCGCATGTACATGATGGACCAACAAAAGCGTTGGGAGGAATTCTTGCCTCTAGTAGAGTTCGCTTACAACAACAGTTACCAAAGCACCATTAGGATGGCGCCTTTTGAGTTTCTTTATGGGCGACCGTGTCAGATGCCCTTGAGGTGGGATCGTCTTGAGGATAGGGTCCTGGTGGGACCAGAAGCGATCCAAGAAATGGAAGAGCAAATGAAAACCATAAGACAAAGGATTAAAGAAGTTTAAGATCGACAGAAGAGTTACGCCGATGCACACTGAGTCGAATGTAGTTACGAGGTCGGCAATCGAGTCTTCTTGCAGGTTAAACCGCATAAGAGTTCGATCAAGTTTGGAAAGGGAGCTAAACTCTCTCCTAGGTTCGTGGGACCTTTCAAGATTGTGGAGAGAAAGGGGCCTATGGCCTATCGACTAGCCTTGCCTGATTCTTTGAGGCGTATGCACGATGTTTTTCATGTATCTGTTTTGAGACATTATATTAGTGATCCTACACAGGTGATTGACATGAGTTCCTTGAAGGTGTCGGATGAGGGAGCGCTCATGGCTGAGCCAGTACGCATCTTAGATCATCGCGTTTGACAATTACGACATCAAACGGTAGATCAGGTCAAGGTCCAGTGGGACAGCTATAGTCTGCACTCGGCGACTTGGGAGGATGCATATGATATGCACCAACAATTCCCATTTTTGTTTGATAGATAGACTTATTATAATGTGTTACTTTTATTTCGGCATTCATACTGAGAAACTTCGGGACAAAGTTTAGAACAAAAGGGGGTGTATGTAACATCCTGCTCTGGCGCACTGAGAAAACTTATTCTTTGAGGACACTTGCTCACAAGTGATTTGGACTTTTATGATAATAAAACATTTATCCTTGATGATGATGCGTTATGATAGATGACATGATGTTTTACTTCTTTGACATAGACAGGTGCTATTGACTCAGTTTTATTGAGTGTGCAGGGTTTTGGATGTAGAGGCATTGATGGGACCCCTTGGACTCTGGATTGAGTCAGGGAGTGTGCTATTTGGGTTGATTTATTTACTGTGATATTTCATTGATTTGATGATATGATGTGGACATGTTCTGACATGATTGTTGATGATGCAGGCTGATGATAGCTTGCCGACCAGACTCACATATGGAATAAAGGGGCCACACACGATTTCCAGAGAGGTTGAGGGAGAGGTGTGGACAACAGCCCTACCACAGCCTACTAGCACTCTCATCGTGGCTCAAACTATGGGTTAACGATTACCTAGTTAGAGAGGATCCATGATGCCATGAGGTAAGACTCCGACAGTCGCTCACGATGATTCTAAGGGGCATGCAATAAGGCAGGGTCCTTATTCCTTAGAGCCCTTAGTCTCCCACAAGTTCACCTGGTGGAGTGTTGACTCCAGGGGTTATAGATGTCTACCAATCAGTCAAGTTGGTGAGTGGCACCCTTGGAGCACGTGGTACATCCTGAAGGGCACGTCGCACGAAAGAAACACAAGTTGGCGAGTGGCACCCTTGGAGCACGTGGTGCATCCTGAAGGGCACGTTGCGCAAACAAAACATAAGTTGGCAAGTGGCACCCTTGGAGTACATGGTGCATCCTGAAGGGCACGTCGCATTGATGTTGATGAAGAAACAAACCTAGATGGCCCTAAGACATTAATGCCTTAATAAATCCTTAAACAACTTCCCTAACCAAGTGTCGCCCAGTTCAGAATCTAAGTCCTAAGTCTAAAACTTTTAGGGTAAAATTTTAGTCTAACCTTAAGAAAAAGGACCCTAAAAATAAAAATAAAAATTTAAACAAAAACCCACTTAAGTAATAGTTTAGTCTTCATAAAATTCTCGGGGTAAATGAAGAGAGTAAGAATTTAATTAAAAATAGTGGATTTAAAAAATTCAAAGAAGAAATTATTCATTAACTTATGGAAGTACAAAGATATTAAATTAATAATAAAAGGGAAAGATTTAATAATTCAACTGCCATTTTGGGCTTTCATAAAAAGGGGAAAGAAGGGAATAATAAGAATTAGGAAACTGAGTAATGGAGGAAACTTAATAAAGGAAAGATGGGAACTTATGGTAAAAAACAAGGTCAACATAGTAAGGAATCTACAATTAAGAACCTGCTAATCTAAGCTAATTTAGTAACATCTTTTTTTTAGGAAAGCATTTAAAACATGTAAGGGGATCTAGGAAAACCTAGGAGTAAGTTTAGGAGCAACTCTAGGTGGGTGAGGGAAATGAGTCGTTTAATAAAATAAAGAAAATAATTATTGGAGGAAAGAGGGGGATGGACGACACTTGTGCGAAGGAGAATATTTAGAATATTTTTATTGAAACTTAATTTAAATGTGATTTAGGGAAAGTTGGTGGGTCTCCAAACTCTATAAAATAAAGGGGTGATGAGGAAGAAAGGGAGGGGCTATTAGCGTAACTTTATACTGCCGGAAGTGTGACTTGACTAATTACTTGCGGGGAGTTGGGATTTTCTCATCTTGGATTGGAGTGGTAGCTCAGCCTTGCGAGGCTAGCTGGGAAGCTAGACGTTCCATCTGGAAAGTGTGTGGCCCCTTTGCGGCTCGGGGGGCTAAGGGGGGAAGCAGAGTACCCCTAGCAATTGGATGGGAGGTATCGGTGAGGTCTCGACGGTCGACGAGCGGGAGCATCACGAAGCACACGGACGACACACGAAGAAAGCGATAAGGCAACGGTATGTTTTCCATTTTTGCATAATAGAAGGTATTAGGACACTGGCCCTCTCTCATTGTTATCAACATTATATTGGCTTGATGAGATAAAATACTTGACTTAAAGCTGTGTCGGTTCTCGTTGGAATGATTGGTTCCTCTTTTGTTCTTCGAGGGTTTTAAATTTTGTGACAGATATAAAAATAATTCTTCTTAACCCTGCGGTTGTTATATATTCTTCTATGATTTATCGTTCTATGTTTTTCTGTTACCCTGAGCGCATCCCCATAGCTAGATAACACTTTGGCATTTGCTAGTGTTAGGACCGCTAGTGTGATAATATATTTTCCTGTCTGGCTATGGCTCAGACTGCATTTCAGAACAGGTTATACTACTCTGATTGTCATCCTGAGGACGATGATAACCCACGAATTACCGCTTTGCATTGATTCTGCTGTGCTCCTGGATAGATTTAGTCCTCTAGCAAAAATTTTCCCTGGGAGACTGTGTTTCCTTGAAATTACCGTCTGTTTCTAGGAAGTTCCTTCCCTACGCTAGCTGATAGCTAGAATTCCCCATCATTGGAGCGTTGGTACAACGACCAAGCAGTTATTTTATTAAACAATATGTATTTCCCTTCAGGTGCATTGGCACCATCTTAAACTCTGATTCGTCCCCTTGCTTTAAAAAAAAAAATACCCACTGTAATTAATTTTTTTTGTTTTTAAATAGATAGCTTGGTATTGGAATGACTGGATGGCAGTATCTCCTCCTGCATGTGATTGGGTCGTTGGGTGCTTGTGTGCTGGCTTGACTGATTTTGTGTTTTAGTGTTAAGCTCTGGCTTGACTGGTGTTGTGTTTCGGTGTTAAGCTTGTTTCCTTTCTTGAAAACAGGGTTGGGTAGCTGTAGAATCACCCATGAAGTGTTTACCCAATAGTCGATTGTGGTGGTAATCTACCATGAAATTTTTCTTTTAACCGTTAACTAGGACGACGTCGTTGTTCTCTACCACGAGGTTGGGGAAAGGACTACTCTCGGCGTCCATCATTTGTTTGCCCCCGAACTGTTTGTCGAATGGTATAACCGTTGTCGTAGACACCATGATTTTTTCTTTTATCTTGGGGACTGTCGAGCTGTAGTTTTCCCAGACGTGCAGGAGGGTCGTTCTCAACATTCAATGATTAATGTCCTCATTAGCCAGTTTATCATGGCCTTTCCTATGACTGCTGCACCACGATAGTCACTGGCGGTCACTTTAAAAGAAAATAAAATAAAATATTTTTATCTTTACTGATTGAATGGTTTTGCACCATGTGTTGAGCTCCGGATTTATAACATTTTCTTGCTGGTTCTTGAGGACATTGTTTACTCTCCTGAAGACTTTTGTTAAGAAAATGGCATTCTTTCTGTGCTATTCATACTCTGTTACACATATATGTTCCATTGCATACAGAAAC
>ML805678.1:209366-219929 GCA_009831015.1 Picea engelmannii
TATTGTAAAAAGGCCTCCAGAGCCTCATTGTAACCATCTTCTTGCGAATGCGAGTAGCTGTCACATCTCTTCTCAGAGATAAGCTGCCACCATTCTAACGAGTCTTTCACTCTGTATTTTTACAGTCTCTGTACATTTCTTTCATTAATAGAAATCATGTATTACTGTATCTCTGTGTTTATGGTTGCATATATGATATATTTATGTTATATTACTGGATATACGTGATATCTCTGTGCATTTCTTTATTATATCTCCGCTCTCATTTTGTGCCGAAAATAATCCGGATCAGACATACACATTTTACTGCTTGGTTTCTTGTGTCGGGTGGGACATAGACACCTCCATGTTCCTCAGAACATTCGCTAGCCCTGAGACCTTAAATGGTTAAAATCGATGGAAACCTAGGCTTGAGCATTGATTATGTGTCTTGGAGTTCCTAACCATTGCAGGGTAGGACGGGCGGGAGGTCAGTCTTTTTATGGTCAATCGATTGTCATTTAAATCTTGCAGCTACTTGTTGTGTGCTTTATGTCATCATGTTGTGTTCTTCATTGTTGTGTCTGGTTAGTTGTCAGGTGGCGACGTAGAGTTGAATGCGTCGTTTCCCTTGTACACGCGTGCACACACTTTTAAAAAATAAAAATAAAAATAAATCACTTGTTATAAGAGTCTACGTGACAAACGGGAGGTATATTACAAAATAGGAGAAAATATAATGCAGCTCAAGGATACAATAAATGATCAAGACTATAATTCTCAAACGATATCTCAAGCATCACATCTACAAGACCATGTAATGAAATTTTGTGAGGAATTAGGGAATGAAAACAATTCCAATGAAAAAAGTAGTCGTCTAAATCCCTTCTAATACTTGTTTGATGTATTTTTCATTTTATCCTTTCATTACCCAAAATAGTGTTAAAATATTCCACGATTACTTGAGAGATATATTCCACAAGGGATATCTTTCACATTATATGCCACACATTTTAAAATTTTATTGTTCCTTATCTTGAGACATTGCTTGATCCGCACAAGACAACATTAAAGAGATCTAAATTTAGTAATAGTTAAAGCCTCCTTCAAATGATAATAAATAGAGATACAAAAAATTGTTAAATACAATTCAAAACACTGAACCTCTAGCACTCAACCTCTAGATTTTATTTCTTGGAGATACAAAGTCCATATCTTCCTAGCCACATATCTAAGCTTGTGGTAATTTTCTTTTCAGGGTACTATACACCTTAATATTCCTGTTGGCACACACAGGGTAGACCCAGGGTTCAACGCTTCAAAAATGCACCAACATAGCCCTAACTATCGACCCTTTCGACAACACCTATGAAGCAGATGAAGTCTCACCTGAGGTATAGGTAGGCGGGTTGCAGGACTCAAGTGTCTACAACCTAGCTGGGACACAAATCTGTGATCACAATACTTAACATAGCACTTAGAAATTAACATTCATTGGCCTTTATCCATATTCACATCGTAGGTTAAGACCCTAATTACATAACAATGCAATAGTCACCATATCTAATCACATCTAATCATTCATCACATATCATTAAGAAGATCTAAAATTCATTCACAATACTAAGCACTAAGATACTACATCAGATACATCTAACATGCATAAAGATTACAACATCAAGAATAAATCACATCAATAACATATCAACCATATTTCACAAAGAAACCACAACACAAGATATACATTGTTCACCCCAGTGTGGGGCTACGTCAACCAACTCTTCTTCTCCCAATCTTCTTACATGCACAGAGCCACAAAACCAACTACGCAGAGGACAGGAGATCTGCGTGCACCTTGCCAGATCCTCCTTCCCTGAGCTAGGTCACAACACAAATCCTTCTTATACAGTCTGCACACAAAGCCTCTTACAATCACTTGCACTTAGTTATGCAAGTCTTAACACAGACTATGCACAAAGCCTCTAGATTTTCACTAAGTCGATTCCACTAGGTCTAGTACTCTAGCACTTAGCATAGCACACCTACTTACACTACCTAGATTTCTTTTTATACATTACAAAAGGCCTAAACATGGGTAGACCCATGGGATGACATCCCATACCTGTTATGTAAACCCTTAAACCAAAAATCTCGCAAAAGGGGGTGAGATCCCATGATCTCCACTTTGCATGGGCGCTTCATCTTCGACCAACCTGTCGAAGTCCAAAAAATGGTCAAACATGGCCAAAGTTCTCCAAAAATTGGTCAAGGGCCAACAATTCCTACAAATTAAATTCATTATTGACAACGTTGATTGACCAAATTATTCCCAAAGACTTCTTTACATGCCACATTGATGTCATTGTCATATTCTCCCCCTATCAAAGATTATTCAATGAGATATTATCCGATCTAATCTCCTTGAATGATGTAGGACAAGTTTCTTTATATGTATTCCAATTCTTGAAAAGGAAATGTATATCTTGGTTGGTTATCTAATATTTAACTTGTATTTATTAGAAGTAATGCAAGGGAGATTACCATGTTTTTCCTTTTTGGAAGATGAACAATTTGGATTTTTTGATTCACAACATGGGTATATTTAGCTCAAGAAAATTGTGTTATTGTCCTCCAAATTCAGAATCAGGAATAGGCACAACAAAGGTTACTTTTACTGAAGGCTTAGGCTTGTTTGATTGTGATCTTAAAAAATCTAATTTAGGAGCCCAATTTTTAGGAGCCCATATTTTTTTAGGAGCCCAATTTTTTTTATTAATTGCAGTATGCAATATTTTACTCTTAGAATATTACGAAAATCTCAGTTGGTTGTCTCTCCGAGAAGCTTCTAAGGCTCACCCAACCAGGCTATTGAAAAACTGGGCACTCACCAGAAAATATCATCCAGCAGTGCGTTGGAGTGGCTTTATTTCATTTATTTTATTAATTGGCCTCATGTAGTTTATTTTCTAGCATTTGGATTAAAGTTTTTCACTCCTACAGCTTGTAATTTTTTGTACTTTCTAATCCCATTTACCTACTCTTTTGATTATTCATAGAACATAATAAAATGACCATTATCTCTTTGTCTATAATTTTCATTTGACGATCAAGGTAATCTAATTAGGTTCCACACACTAAGATTATCGAATTAATACTTTAGTAACGCTTCTAGAATCTTCACTCTCTAGTTGATATGCACTTGTAATATTCACTAACTAGTGGATAGATATCTACTCTAGTGTATTTCTAGTAGCAGAGTAACCCATTAGCATGGTACCCGAACTTGAAGGTATCAAAATCATTCAAGTTGCATAGAGCTTGAAACCAACAAAACAAATGGCAAACAAACTACTATGAGACTTTCCCTTTCAAAACATTGAGAGCTATGTAGGGGAGAGGCATGGTTTCAAATTCAAACAATGACAACCTTTTCATAGCACAATGAGCTATCCAGTGGAAATGCTTGACCCCAAAATATTAGAATAGGGAGCTAAGATCACTAATAAAAAACATAAGAGACCAAGTATGGCATGAAATGTAACCAGACATGACCATGCAGATCCTCTACAAAGGTACGCTGGAATGATTACTCCTCTCAAAGCCATGAACATAGCTCCTCAAAAAACTTAAGTTTCATGCAAATCTATATCCGCACCAACTGCACCAACTGGGAGTGTGATCGAATCTCTCATGATCAACATCATGATTCCCATCACAACCAACTACAATGTTTCAATAAACAATGTAGACAACAAGAATCATTGACCAAAGAAGCAAGAACCGTCATTGGCTAGAAAATGGCACTCCACAATCCTTCTCTATTTATATGAACCCAAAAGCAACAAACCCTCCCCATATTTAGGGGCCTAAGAGGTCCCAAATAAGGCCATAATTTACTCTAAATCTAAAATTAGAACACTGCAAGCCAATGAGGGCTAGGTTCACTGGTGAGGTTGACAGAGTAGTAAGCTCTTCATGAAAGATCATTGTGGGTTTCAAATTTTTTTGGTGGATTAGTTACCCATTAGATATGGAACCCATGTCCAAGGTAATTTTAGTGGATTAGTTATTCATCATACCTTGCACCTATGTCCAAGGAGTTCCAACCTTTCTAGGGAGTTCATTTATTTCCCGCTATACTCTGTTAGGCCCTAAACTGTTCATTTTTGTGAAAGAGGTTTTGGATTGTTTAAAATGGCCAAACTCCTAGTACAAATCTCAATGGACAAATTTATTCCTAGCTATGTTCCACTGAATTTAATGTTGACTTGTCACCAAAGGATCTCAATGGACAAATTTCTTCCCAGCTATGTTCCACTAAATTTAATGTTGACTTGTCACTGAAGGATCTCAATGGACAAATTTATTCCTAGCTGTGTTCCACTTAATTTAATGTTGACTTGTCACCAAAGAGGAATTGAAGTAAATTTCTCTGTGGATGAAGTTACTCCCTTCACAAATGCATCCATGTGATACAATAAAGGCCCCGGTACTTGCCTCCCAATCACACTACCACCTCCTTACTCCTACATAGCATCATCATGGTTTCCTCATACTAGAAAAATCCTACTAGGGTTTGATGAAATGACAACATAAGTGAGAGGGATAGTAGGGCCTCTTTTATTTCCATTATCCTCCTCCCCTCTTGAGAATTTTTCCATCACCACTTTTGATTATCAATAGTACTAACTGACATTTTCACCCACCAAGGAAGAGATTATGGATTATGCATATATTGACAATAATAGTTCTTTGACATACTTTTAAATTGGCCAATTATCTATTTTATTTAGAAGACTAACCAGTGAGTATGATTGTGGTGATTTCCATGCAACGGAAAAGTGATACAAGATGGATAAAACAATATCGAGGAGTGGGTGTGATTGCTGCAAATGGTGATTTTCATGCAAACAAAAAGGTGATACAAGAAGGCTAAAAGAAACCTTTGTTGTAGAAAAGTTTCATTTAATATCCAATTACTGAAAGTTGACATTACATTAGAATTTTGAATGAGTTAACTTTCGAGTGATATTTTTTTGGTGTTTAAAACATACAAAATAGGAACTATTTAATTTAAATTATTTCTGGTTGGGATCCTAATTTAAAATAAAAAATTTATATTCCAACAAGATCGTTCTTTCCCAAATATAAGGCATTGGGCATTTATGCAGGAAAAACTAAAAAATTAGAGATAGAAACAAAACTACAATAATTGTTAAGTTACTGCCTTCACAAATGAATCCATGGGATACACTAGAGACCCCTATACTTTACTCTCCACAAAAACACCACCCCCTTTCTCCTAAAGACCATCAACATGGTGTCCTCATGCTGGAAAAACCTTGACATAATTTGATGCAAGGACTACATGGGTGAAAAACCTTGACAGAATTTGATGCAAGGACTGCATAGGTGAGAGGGAGGCAAGAGCCTCTCTTATTTCCTCCATCCTCCTCCTCCTTTGGGAATTTGACAATCACCACTTTTAAATATCAATTGCATTAGCCAATCTTTTCACCTGCCAAGGAAGGGATTATCCTGACATTGACATCATTAGATTATGGATTATCCATACATTGAATATAGTTCTTTGGCATATTTATTGAGTGGCCAATTATCTGTTTATTTCTATAGAAGAATGACATTCTTCCATAGGATACCTGTGATTGTGGAAAATCTTGATTTCCATGCAAACAGAAGGTGATCAAGAAGGCTAAATAAGACCTCCTCTATACCAAAGTTGCATTTATTATCCAATTACTACAAGGTTAATATTGAAATTTTGAATTCATTAAAATTGAAGGTTTACACCATAAGATATTAATGTGAAAAAAAGTCAAATTATATATATATAAAGCAGTGTAAATTACTTAAGAACTTCCAAATAAGATTATAACCAAGAGAAATCGTGAGAAAAGATAATGCAGCTCAAGAATATAATAAATGATCAAAACTATAATCATCAAACGATATCTGAAGTAATACATCTATGAGACCGTGTATTAAAGTTTTGCAAGGGGATAGGGAATGCAAACAAATGCAATGAAACTACACTCATATTAAATTAATGATGTTTAATTAGATTGTGCAAAACCAATTTTGATGTTGTTTAACATTTTATGTTTTTAAGAATCTTATATTTGAGTAGCTTTAAAACCTTAGTGTTTTCTTAGTCTCATTGAAAGTCCAGATTTCAATAATTCTTTGCAATCCAAAGTAGATTCAAACCAATGTAAAATCATAGTTTTCAGTTGGTTACTACACCGAAATGGAGGAGGATGCTAATAATTCTTTACAATCCAAAGTAGATTCAAACCAATGTAAACTCCTAGTTTTCAGTTGGTTACTGCACCAAAATGGATGAGGATGTGAAGCCCCTACATGCTACAATATGGTCTTATTGAGAATGAGTGTCATCTTTTGGAAAAACAAGTGATCAAACCAATTTAAAATCCAATGCATGGGGATGTGAATCCCCTACATGCTACAACAAGGTCTTATACCAATGTAAACTCCTAGTTTTCAGTTGGTTACTGCACCAAAATGGATGAGGATTTGAAGCCCCTACATGCTACAATACGGTCTTATTGAGAATGAGTGTCTTCTTTTGGAAAAACAAGTGATCAAACCAATTTAAAATCCAATGGATGGGGATGTGAAGCCCCTACATGCTACAATAAGGTCTTATTGAGGATGAGTGTCTTGTTTTGGAAAGACAAGTGATTAGTCTCTATTAGTACTCCTCGACAAGAAGAAACAAATAACTTAACATAACATCTATTAATTGATTGATAATTCTCTTTTTAATAAATAAATTTATTGTCTTCATTTTGCATTAGAAGAATTTCGCATGTATTCCTTCATTTAGTGTCATCTCTCAAATAAAAAAGCTAGGTCTATCCAAGAGACAAGTTCTTTCCACCATTGAATAAAATTTAATTTCCATAGTTAAGGTGTGAGAATTAATTCTTTAACCAAATCCTTCGTTATCCTATTCCTTCATTTGGTGTCATCTCTCAAATAAAAAAACTAGGTCTATCCTCAATACAAGTTCATTCCACCATTGAATACAATTTAATTTCCCGAGTTGAGGTGTGACTTAGATCCCCAAAATGAAAATTCCTTAAGATAAGCAAGATAGTCCATTATATAATTGTTCAATCTAAAGAAAGATTTGAGCCTCTTAGTTTTATCACCAGAAGGAGAAGCATCAAATGTCATTATAGCTGAGAAAGAGATGCAACTTAGATTCTATATTGCCTAGTCTTCTTTCAATTTTAGGGAATATAAAGTTATCAAATCAAGAAGTAGTCTCATAAATCCCGTATAATAACTATTTGATTGATTTGCATTTAGGCATCTACAGGTTTATTCCCTCTCTATAAAGAGTTATCTTTATTGTTTTATAAGAATGCTTTCCCGCATGTTAAAGGAATATCTTTTACATTATATGGCACACATTTATAAATTCTAGATTGTTCTTTATCCTAAGACATTACCTTCATCCTCATAAGACAAACTCTTTACTTTTTATAAGAATGCATTCCACCATGTTAAAATCTTCTAGTATGACCTTAGCAATATCTTTTACATTATATGCCACACATTTCTAAATTCTAGATTGCTTTTTTGAGACATTACATTCATCCTCACAAGACAAAAATAAAGCTCTTTACCTTTTATAAGAATGCTTTCTAGCATGTTAAAATCTTCCAATATGACCTTATCAATATCTTTTAGATTATATGCCAAACATTTCTAAATTCTAGATTGTTCTTTTAAGAGATTACCTTCATCCTCACAAGACAAAAATAAAGAGATCTTCCTTAAGCAATAGTTGAATCTTGCCATTACCTTCCTTCAAATAAATAAAGATAGGAAGTCTTGCTAAATATAATCCAAAATCTTGAACCTCTAGCACTCAATCTCTGGGTTTTATTTCTTGGAGAAACAAAGTCCATATCTTCCTAGCCACTCATATTTAAGTGATTTTATTCTCAGGGGATCATAGACCTTAATATTCCTACCAATGAATTTTGTTATTAAGAGTCTTTATTCACCAAATTATTCTCAAATACTTATTTACACACACCACATTGATGTCCTCATCATATTCTCCTCCAATCAAAGTTTATTCAACATTGATGTCCTCGTCATATTCTCCTACAATCAAAATTTATTCAATGAGATATTATGAGATCTAATCTCCTTGAGTTTCTTTATGTGTATCTCAGTTCTTGAAAAGATGAGATATATCAATATGCGAGGATTTTCTATTTTTAGTAGTTGACACATGATAGTGAGATGTTATCAGATCTAATATCCTTAATGAAGTAGGAAAAGTTTATTTGTGTGTATATCAATTCTTGAAAAGAGGAGATATATCTTCGTTGGTTGTCTAAGATTTTAGAGAAATATTCCATTTATTAAAATCAATACAAGGGAGATTACCACATTTGAAATTTAGATTTTATCATTCACAACATGCATATATTTAGCTAAAAAAACTGTGTTATTTTCCTCCAAATTCAGAATAAGGATTAGGCGCAATAGAGGCTACTCTTACCAAAGGTTTAGTCTTGTTTGATTGTGGTCCTAGAAAGTATACTTTAGGACAATGTTTGAGTTTTTCCCTTTCTTTCCAATAACTAAAACAAGCATTCAAGATACCATAGGATAACACTATAAATCATCTCACTTGGGTACCCATGTTCTTAGGGGGCATTTTTTTTAATCAGTATACCATTTTAACTCTAACAATATTATGAAATTATCAACACTATAAATCATCTCACTTGGGTACCCATCTTCTTAAGGGCCATTTTTTTAATTAGTATATCGTTTTAACTCTAACAATATTATGAAATTCTCATATGGTTGTCTTTGAGAACCTTCCAACATCTCATGTTCTTTTTGGAGTGGCTTTGTTTCATTTATTGTATTAATTAGTCTCATAATTGTTTTACTTTTTTTTCTAACATTTCAGATTGCACTCCTACAACCTGTAATTGTTTGTACTTTATAATGAAATTTACCTACTCTTTTGATTATCCACTCTTTTGATTATCCATAGACATTATTTCTAATGACATTTACCTACTCTTTTGGTTATCCATAGACATTATTCATAAACCATAATAAAATGATCAATATAATTTTATATATAATTTTTATTCGATGTTCAATGCAATCTAATTAAGTTCCACCACACTCACAATATCCAACTAATGCATTAGCAACACTTCTGGAATCTTTACTGACCATTTGATGGTTACTATTCCACCATTTGTTTAAAATATTCTTGGTGTATCTCAATCGACTTTAGTTTAATATTACTTTTCCACCATTTTTCAAAAAGATTCATGGTGTATATCGATAGCCTTTAGTTTAATATTACTTTTCCACCATTCTTCGAGAAGATGCATTACGAGGTCATTTTACAAGTTTCTGCTAATTATTAAAATGTAACAACAGGGTCTATACCTTGATCTTAACCGTTGAATACTAGTTTTAATACCACTAGGTTCTCATATATAGTCTACTGATTTTGTTACCGCGCTCTATAGGGTGATAAGGGTGAGGAAGGGAAATGATGAATCAATTATCTTTTCATGTCTTTGTTCCCAGGCTTGAAAGGTGCACCACTTTACATTCTCTCCACAAAAGTGCAGTGTCATTGCCAACATGAATCCTTCTAACTACACAGAAGAATAAAAGTCATTTTTTTGTTTTTTAATTGTTTAGATTCTCTTTTAAATAACTATGTCAATAAAACAATAAAATACAAAAACATTAAAAAAAAATCAATTGTCCAAAGAGCATGCTGCAAAGTAACTTATTAGCACAACACCCAAACCTGAAGTTATCAAAATCCTGCAGGCTGCATAGATCTTGAAACCAATAAAACAACAAACAAACAAACTACTCTAAGACTTTCCCTTTCAAAACACTAAGATATATGCAAGGGAGAGGCATGATCTCAAATTTAAACATAAATAACTATTTCAAAGCACAATGAACCCCAAAAGATTCGAATGGGTTGCTAAAACAACCAATACAAAACACCAGAGACCAAGTATCATATGAAATGAAACCAGGCATGACCATGCACATTCTCTATAGAGGTACATTGGAGTGATCAATCCTCTCAAAGCCATGAATGTAGCTCTTTAGAAAACTTAAAAGTGCATGCTACTCTAAAGCAACACCAACAGTAACATAAATAAACCCAAAAGAAGTGTGATTGAATCAATCATGATTAGCATAGCATCATGATGCCCATCACAACCTCTCAAATATTTTAGCAAACAATGTACATAGCATGAACCATCAACCAGAAAAGAAAAAACCATTGACCAAAATATGGTGCTCCACAATCCTTCTCTATTTACCTAAACTTGAAAGAAAAAAACCCTCTCCATATTTGGTGACCTAAGAGACCCTGTAATGTCCCCACTTTGGGACATCATCACAGGGCAGAGACTTATGATGACCAGAGTAGCCAGATGGATGTTATAGAGAATATAGGGGTATTTGAGAGGCATTGTGGGGTCCAGTTGGAATTTATCATCATATTCCATCATC